>KK121993.1:588004-627297 GCA_000611955.2 Stegodyphus mimosarum
CTTGGCTCTTAAATTTCAAGAATCCAGAAGACCAAATAGTTAGATGGATAGAGGGACACCAGGGATATGAAATTACTATCTATCATTGGAAAAGATTGTCACATGGAAATGCTGACACCCCATATAGAAGACCCAGAAAGCTGCCAATATTGTTCCAGGATTGAAGCAAAATATTAGCTGGTTAATCTGATTATGTGTCAAATTATAATTTTAACATTTTTTTACCATGACTAATGAAGTGATGAAGTCAGGAAAGCCCAACTGGAAGCCAGCAACATTATGGTGTCTTACACTGGAAGTCCAAAGTCCAAATCAGATGATGGAAAGGCATTCTGATGCACGATTCCAGATGTACTTAAAGAACTACACAGCAGTCCAAAAGGCCATTCTGGAATAATGAAGACTTTGCAAAGAGTTTGAAAGCACTTCTATTGAAGTAAGGAAAGGGCTGGAAAAAAACAAAGAAAAACAGCCAAGGACAGCTGTAACATTACAATGTAGGAGCATCTTTTGAATGTATTATCTTCAATATCCTACAACCTCTACCACAATTTCCTAATTACAAAAAATGCATCTTTGTTTTCACTGATTACTTTGCAAAATGGGCTCAAGTGTATCCAACCTGTGATGCATCTATTACAGGAGATTTGTGAAGGATTTTCCTTCCATCTCAAGTCCCCTTAACAAACTGACCAACAGCAAGCAAAAGTTCTTGTGAACAAAAGGATGTGAGAATACATTTTACAGACTGAAAGAGGCTTTAACATCTATTGTGACTTATCCTCAGCTTGACAAACCATTTATTATTGATGTAGATGCAAGCAATAAGAATGTCAGTGTTCTTTTGTTCCAAGAAAAATATGACATGACCAAGAACATGTGGTAGCATACTGGTGCCAGTGTGTATCAAAATCATGCCATGGTAGCAGAGTTATCGATACAGCATTGGATTTCCAGGTTTGGAGTGCCTCTACAATTATATTCCAATCAAGGAAGAAATTTTATCTCAATTGTAACTAAAGAACTCTGTAAACAACTTAGCACTGACAAAACCCAAAACACACTTTTACATCCACATTCATATGGCATGGTAGAGAGGTTTAATTGAATCATCCTTAATAGCCTCTCACGCCTTTTGGTTTCCAGGACAGAAGTTACCTCTGTTCTTATTGGACTATTACACTACTGTCTCCAAAACAACTGCATCTATAATGGGGACATCTGAAGAGCATCTATAATGGGGACATTATAGATGCTCTTCAGTTGTGACCTTTGCCTGCCTTGTGATCTGTTTGTTGTTTGGTCATCCTCCGGATGTGCCTTCATCACTTCAGGATTACATTCAGGACTTTCAGACATAGTTTGAAGTGAGGCCCAATTTTGCTCAATAGCAAGTCAACTTGGAGATAGCAGATGAAGACCCAATACAATACAAAAGCTACAGGATATCGATTCAATGTAGGTGACAAGGTGTGGGATCTAATTTGAAGAAAAGGACTTTCTCCTTAACTACATAGGCCCCGAGATAGTCACACAACGATACCATAGTTCAGATCTGTAAGTCATCAAATTCTAAACTTAAAGTTATTCATTATGACAAGCTAGCCCCTTGCTATGGTAATAGTAATAAATGTCTTTCCTGTTAGTTATACTTGCAACTTTGAAAAAGATACTACAACTTCCATGTTTTCATGGTTGACTGCAGATTAAGAGCATGATAAAAATGAATAAAAATAAACTCATTTTAAAATAAATAGCAATACTGTTAATATACAAATTACTTTTTGAAAATTTGGTAGTTACTTCTTATCTGTAACAAACACAGAAAGAATATGAAGAGGAAAAAGACCACTCACTTTGATAATTCAGCAGTAATTCCTTGATATTTAATAAAAGTGAAAGGCAAATACAATGGAGACAATAGATTGTGGTCAACATAATTTATCTGCACTACTCTTCCCATAATTAGTCACAGGAGAAAAAATATGCCATCAAAAGATATCATTTGCAAACATATACAGAAAAAAAGCTTCAGTAGGCTGCAAATGATATATTAAATTGCCTAATCTATAGAATGCCACATAACTTTCCCATCAACAACCTTCCGATGATGTTTCAACATTTGGGGATCAGCTTTACTTTCATATTTATAAGCCACAGAAATTTACCATAAATTTGTTTTGCTTGCTCCTGTTACCATTTTTTCTAGACAATAGGTAATTAGACTAGAATTCCATTTAAAAGTATACCTTGCTATATTACAAAAATTAGAGCAGCACATGCATTTAAGACAAACATTGCTTCAAGAAAAAGTTTTAGCTTATTTTTTAAAATTCTGCATTCAGAAAAAGTATCAGCAAATACCTGGAAGCAATCAGAAACTAAAACTGCTTAAAGTTTTAATTTCAGCCCCCACAGTGTATGTAATATAACAAGTATACTAAGACCTTTGTTCTATGTGTATATAAATTTGTAAATTCATGCATTTATTTATTGATTTAGTATTTTATTAGTTGTATATAATTTATTGAAACTATTTTTGTGTTGCATTTAGTAGACAATTATTTACTTTCCTTAGTTGTAAGTACAGCTTCCATGGATTGACTTGCCAATGATGTGCAGTCCTTGAGACGGGGGGGGGATGTTACAAACAATCGTTCATTTTGGCAAAATTATATGTAAATTGTAGTGTTTCTTGTACAGTGGAATAAAGCATTGCTGGAAAAATAGGGGAACAGGGTTAAACCCATTTAACATTGAGGTCAATGGCCATTGGTGTGACAGTGTCAAACTGGCGATGGTTTTAGCTACTAATTTTTTCGCCAATTTTGTTGAAAAATTGTTAAATGTCGCCAATCTTGGCAACATTTTGGTCTGACCCCTGTGTCACTGTAACTGTGAGGTGCTTTGCACTGCCTTGTGTTCAAAGTTCTTAGTAGTTTGAAGTGGTAACTACTGATTGTGCTCTGTGATTCTGAGAAGAGTCACAACTTTTATGTGGAAAGTTCCAGAAATGTGAAGTCTTTTCGGAAAATAAACTTTATCAAGCTTTCATCACTTCTGCGTGCATTCAATCCATTATGAATCACTATGCATATAACAATAATTATCAAGCTCGAGAGATTGCAACCAATTTAGATCATTGTAATGAAAACAAGCATACTAACATGATTAAAATTTTTTAACTGAAATAATAAATTAACCTTCTTCTAGTTAAAATGATAGCTATGTTACCACTATCAGTAATAGAATGGAAAGTAAAGGTCCAAAAGCTATAATAAAATATCTTATACAATAAAATTTAATAAAATAACATTCCTGTTAGTTACATAATTGCAACTTCGAAGAAGACAGCAAAACATTTGTTTTGCTTGCTTTTATTATTGTTTTCAGATGATAGCTAATTAAATTAGAATTTTAAAGTAGATTCTGCTATGTTACAAAAATTAGTGCAGCATATGTATTTAAGCCAAACATTGTTTCAAAAATAAAATTTTGAACATTTTTTGAAATCCTGCATTCAGAAATAGTATCAGCAAATATCTTAGAAGCAATTAGAAACTAAAAACTGATAAAATTTTAATTTCAGTTTTAAAAATAATTGATTTTTGGTGTACTATACTAATTGACAGTCTTATATAAAATAAAATTTTCAACTTAGAAGAAAACTGGGTGAGAAATAATATGATATATTGATTAAATACAATATGTTTTATCACTTACTGAATTCAACTTAACTTTTTTTTCTAACTCCAGATACCTGAGTTTCATTTCTCATATATTTCTTTTAAATGACAGTTGCATATTCATCTATTTTAAAAACATGATTTAGTAAGGTAGGTGTCACTTAGACTTGGTTATGTTACCCAAATACAATAAAATTTATAAATTGAAGTAAAATCATCACATAATGTTAAAATAACGTACAGTAATTGCCAAATGACAGAGATGTGTCACCAAGCAACTTCATTTTGATTTAAGGCAACTTTGTATAACTTTGTTTGTTTGTATTCTAGGTTTGAGAAAGATCAACTGGACTAAATTCTTTAACAGAGAGGAACTCCTGATGACCTTGTTTTTTTGCATCTAAATATCTCTTTGTTTATTTTGAGCTTTACCCTTTCATGAATAGTATGTTTGTCAAGCCAGTTACTTTATTCTGTTTAGTCATTTTTAGCATGGAGTCGCACAAAAGGCATAATGATCTAAGTCTGAAAGATAAAATCAACTTGTTAAACTGCTATGTTCAACTCCTAAAAATCAGTAAACAGTTCAGTATTCTCAACCCTTCTTATGCAATATTTTGAAGAATTAATAAGATATTATCTGCAAATCACTGCAAAATTGAAATGAAAGAATAAAATGGATGCATAAAAGATTGAAGATTTGGTCTAAAAATGTTCAACAAAAGAAATGACACCAAGTTGTCTAATGATTTGGCAGAAAGCTGAAATACTAAAACAGATAATTTTATAACCAAAAATACTGAGAAAGATAATTTCATAGATGGTTGGTCTAGCTGAAGGAAGAAAACATGTTTCACAAAAATTTTTATGGTGAAACAAAAGATGGTGATTTATCTACTGCAGGAATAATGATAGTAAAACAAACAGCCTAAATTGTCTATTATAGTACTTAAAACATTTATAATGTCAACAAAACAGGTCTGTGCTACTGGGTATTGCCCCAATATACATATTTATTTAAAGCTGAAAGTTCAAAAGAGTGTAAAATATCAAAAGTTTTTGTGGCCATTTTATGCTGCATCAACATGTGTTCACAATAAAAGAAAATTATTAGTAATCCGAAAAAGAAAAAAATATCCCTGATGTTTCAAAGGAATGAAAACTACTAGTGGACTATAAACATAATTCAAAGACACAGAGAACATGAATAATTTTTAATGAATGGCTTTTGAAACTGGATAACAAAACTGAAAAATTGTATCCTTTTTGTTACTGACAACTCCACAGCTCATAATGTAAATATCACTCTTACTATGATCAAGGGATTAACAGAGTGATGAAAGAAAATTATCACCATAAAATGAGGACTTTATAGCACAGACTATATGGATAGAAATACAAGAAAACTAGCTTTCTTGATGTTCTGCATTTGCTGAACAGGTCTTCAAATTGCATCTCAGAAAAGACATTTTTAAGCCTTTTAGTAAAAGATGAAACAGAGAAAGTTGAAAAATTAAAAACAGCATCTCCAACTAACATGAAGTTCAAGGAATTTAGCTTGAGTGTATATATATATATATATATATATAAACCCTCAAGCTGTTATATTAATGAAAGAAGAAGACAGCTTTCTGAAACAAGTCCAATCATTAAATTGGTGAATTTCCTACAAATGTTGAGATGAGAGATGTCCTACAAGTATTAGCTGTATAATTTTGATCAACTAATTCTAGAAATATTATACACAATTCATATGTTTTTAATTATATTTACATTAAATTAGTTAAATTCAATTGATATTTTGAAGGATATTTTTCTCATTGCTTAATGTTATCAAAATGGTCACATTAAGTAGTGCTTATTGTATCACTGCTTTCACACTTTACAATAATAAGTACATAATTTACAAATTTAATGACATTCATCATTTTGTCAGAAATTAATTTTTGCAGTAAATTTTGCTTTTGTCTCAATATTTAGAATGCAATCAGCAGTGGCTTTGCAGCATTTTTTTTTTTTTTTAATGTTGTTATATGAAAGACTCCCACTTTCAACATTACTGTTGGCTTAGCTAGGATTTAAACTTAGCAACTGCAGCAATGCAAAATCAGAACTAACATAAGTGTGTTTTATGACAAAGATTATATTATTATTATTATACATCACATTTAAATAAATACAGATATCTGAAACAAGTTTCAATTTATAACTGAATGCAAAAAAAATGAAGTTATTTCAGCAATGATCTGAAGGCATTTGTCATTCAGACCCTTAGGAAAAAAATCACTTACTCTGCTGAAGTATCGCTGTCACATTTAGTTATATCATTCAAAACTTCAACGACAGCTAAAAGTATCCCGCATATTCGATCAAGGACAACACTAAAAACAAAGTAGTTTTACACATTTCTTTAAATTTTAAAAACTGGAGAAATTTCAAAAATTAAAGAGAAAAAGGCAAAAATTCAACAACAATTAATCATCTATTAAACTAAAAAAAAAAAAAAAAAAAAAAAATCAAAAAAAAAAAAAAAAAAAAAAAAAAAGAGTAGTATATGTCAGCTTTACCAGAAATTAAAGCACCAAAGGGAAGATGCCACCAGGTTTAGACATCATAATGCATGCACACCAAAGGGGAAGAAAAAAAAAAAAAAAAAAAACTGAAAGGGTCATAGCTTAATGGTCACCCAAAGCATTTGCTAATGTTTTTTTATGCTCTCGCTGAGCTCACAGTCTACTAGTTGGCTCTTACTCCTGCTAATCCATTTCTTTTTGTCTTTTGAGCTTTATTGTTAAGTATCAATTTCTTCACACTTATGTCATATACAATTCAACAGCAAAATTACAGCAAATTCCACAGCAAAAGTCTTAAAAGCAGCGTAGCAGCTTATGTTTAGAATTCCTAATGCAGTGTTAAGTGCTGGTCTACATTTTTACACACATTTTCTTTTTTTCAGTCTTTACTCAGTTCATCAAATCAAAATTCAGTTTTCTTTGTAAGATGGTTTTAAAAAAAAATTTTTTTTTTTTCTGTATTGTTAACATTTTGTAAGTTAAATTTGTTAATTAAATATCTTATTCTTCACACTTATGCCACATAAAATTCAATTCAACAGCAAAACCACAAAATGTTTAAAACAGCGTATATTTAGAATTTTGGATATGCAGTCTTGTGTGCTGGAGATAAATGTGTTTATTCCATACAGTGTTGCCACTGCTCACTTTCAAATCATTAAGCTTGTTAATAAAAATTTCATTAAAATTTTACAAACTATAAAATTCAAAATTCAGGTTTCCAAGTGCACGTGCTCAGATGGAGGACTACATTATTCAAAATTGGATGGCCCTAGGTACTGTCGTTTTTTCACAAGGTGAGGAACATACATATATCGATGCAGATTCTTCATTATTTTATATGTTTAGAATTCTCAATACAATGGAATTAATTTTTTTTCAGTCTTTTGTCTGTTATCATATCAGCATTCAATGTTCTTAGTGAGATGACTGAGACACCTTTTTTGGCCCTTTGAAACTTTATTTATTAAACAACACTTATACCACATAAAATTCAAAAGTAAAAAAATCAGTAAATATTTAAAAGCAGCCTATCTTAAGAATTCCTGATAGAGTGTTAAGTGTTGCCATACATTTTTATATTCACTATATTATTTCTTTAGAAATAATACATGACAATAGCATTTGGTGGCAATATCCTTTTATTTGTGTTGCCATACATATTTTTATATCCACTACATTATTTTTTTTAAAAGTAAATACATTGTGCATTTGGTGGCAAAATCTTTTCACTTGAAAAGTGATATTGATAAAAATGTGAAGATTGAGACTAACAACACTCTAGGTTCTAAAAAAAATATTTTTATTTGAAAAGAAAAAAAAAAATCCTCCACTAGAAAAATTCATTTATTTTTTAGGTGGACATAAATCGACAACAGCTTGGTTATGAAAAAGGTAAGTTTTGATGAAACAAACCGACTGCTAATGCAAAGCCATTCTTTTTCTTGTAATTTTTGACTGTAATAATGGTGCCATAGAACTTCATTTCACACTTGCTTTGTAAATAAATTTGGGTGGAGATCAAAATACCATTTCCTTGGAAGAATACAACAGCTTCATTTCCACTTGATAAAGTCATAATAATGTTATTTAGAATAATAATAATAAAGAGAGAATTTTGTTACAAATAAAAAAATTATTTCACAATTCTTACTGCTTGGTTTTCATTATAGTTTTGTTATGTTGTTCAGCAGTAATCACCGCCAAACCTGGTAATTATAATTACTAGTTACTGGTAAAATTCACAAGCACCAAAAATGGTCCTCCAGTTTAAAACGAGATCAATATTCATTTTAAACATTTTTCAAGGAATTTAAAATATATTAAATCAAATACAAATACACACACTCTCACTTATATTTATTATCACCCTTTCTTAATATGTCTTGAAAGTAAAAAATTACTCACTCAGAATTAGAAGTTAAAAGGCATGTCAAGGCTAAGCCCAAAAGCTTCCTCCGCTGTATTGGGTTCATTAAAGGCATTTTCTCGAGCCACAAATCAAGAAGTTCACCTAGAACACTTCCAACCTTTGAAATAAATTGAGATAATTAAGATATATTTTATATAATATATAGAGAGAAATTGCTTTTATATAATATGTAATAAAAATATACAGTTATGTAAAACAAATGTCTTTAACTTTACAGTTTATTTTCTTTAAAGCCAACACATAAAGAATAAAACATTAACTCCCTCCCAAAAAAAAAAATCAACAACAAAAGCAAACAAAGCAAATGTTTAAATAAATAGGTTTAAAAACCCTATTTTATTTGAACTACAGTGGAAGAAACCATTTCAAAAAATATTCTTTCATATAACCTAACCAGCTTTTTTTTTTTTTTTTTTAACAAAAAATGGAATCAGCATTTTTTTTTTTTTTTAACAAAAAATGGAATCAGCTCATTGTTCTATGCATAATTTTTAACATTATTATTATTTTTGAATAAACTTTATATAAAATACATTTAATAATTTCTCTTTTAAGCTTTGTAGTTTTAGATGAATTATGTTAAAGAGATAACATTTGCAATTTGGAAGGGGAAGTCATTAATTTTTTTCATTCAAATTTATTGAACTGAATTAATTTATTTTTAAACTAAATTAAATTTATTAAACAGAATTAATTTATTTTTATTTCATGGTCTAGTAATTTAATTAAACAAATTAAATTACTAGACCATGAAATAAAAATAAACTGAAGATTGATCAACCTTTAATTTTAATGTATTAGCACAAAGGAGGAAAAAATAAATAATAAAAAAATTCACAAAATTCTCAAAAATAAATCTTTTGGTTTCAAATACCTTCTCTTAGAACACTGTCATCATTTGTGAGCCAGCAGCAGTAATCAGGTAACAAATTTCTTCCAAATCATGCTAAAAATCATTTTATTACAATTTATGAGGATCACATGCTACATATCTTTCTGCATTCTTTTTTACAGCCCTTACATACATGTGTACAAAGAACCTTCAAAAGCATACTCATTTAATTTCAGCTTATATATATGTATATATCTGAGATTGAACAACAATGATACTTTAACCACTTATTCTACTCTTGTCACAGAGACTTTACTTTTGTCTTTTGTCAGAGATTAATTCCAAATATCTTGAAACAGTTTAAAAAAACAATTCATGAAATTTTTTTCAAGTGCATTTCTAAATTTCTTCAACACAAATTTCAGAATAAATAAAGAAACCTGTTTCTGTTTATTCTTTTCAAAATTTTATACTTCCTTTTTTCAAAATTTTTAAACTATTTAATTTTACAATGATAAGGAACTCATAGTTTGCTTTTAATTTTTTTTTCAACCAAATCCTTATCAGGTTTTATTAGTTCTTTATAATATACTCTTTATTTGCTTTATCTTGCTTGCAATTTTTAATTTTTCTAATTGCTTTGCTTTTTTCTTTTGAATACATGCTTATTTTTCCATAAATTTATTTGTCCTATCAAGTAACAAGCACAGTCCTAGAGAGATAAGGCTATCAGACAGGCTACAAAAGAATGGTGATATAATGCAGATAGATCTGGAAGTACTACATCATGTAGTCAGGTGTTTATGAAAAATGGCATGGAGATATTGCACAGAAGCAAATTCCATGCATTTGGTTACCTGCCAACATATATATAAACAAATGCTACTGAGCATGTCTCATCACTGAGAATTAAACAGTCTGACATCATCTCACAATGATCAACGCAGTTGCTACTGCAAACGGTGCTTGTGATGCTAACTGTTAATAGGAGGTGAAAATATGTCTTTCTGATATGCAATGTGCTGTTCCAACAATAAAATTTTTTTGTAATAATTAATATGGACACATACATACTACTAAGTAATATCATACATCCATAGATGATGGAAAGCAATGAGTGGTACTTTTCACAAGTGCTCAACCATGCCATTCTATCATTCTTCTGCCAGTCCAATGAGTATTTATTACTGGATTCTGCCTTTTATAAATCACTAACATCAACAAGATTCGATTGCCACATCCCTCTAAAGGGTTGTTCAGACTGGGGTTTATCTGAGTTAACGGAGTCAGTTCCATGTGTCGACAAGCTCCACTATGTGTGCAGTTCAGATTTTTCAACTGGCTGCCCTATGGAGAAAAACTAGTTTTGGAGATGGGTCAGCTGAGTCAGTTGTCTCGTTAGCTCAGATACCTCAGTCTGAACGGCCCTTAAGTGATCTTTTGCCCAATAAATTGACCAGTTCAGAGGACTACTTTTGATCTAACAATAAATCTTCTCTTGTACGCACATACTGCTCTAATTTTATACCAAGTAAACCTGACAATCCTTAGGAATTCACATTCTTTAATCCACTACCAGAACTGTCTTTGCATTCGAGCTTTGCTTTTGATACCCTCTTTACACGTTTACCCTGTGCCATGGTAGTCATCAATCAATACTTGTATGTGGAATTGCATTTCAATCAAATGGCATCAACAAGATATACATTTTTCTTCTTGGGGGGGGGGGAGAAAAAAGAAATTGAGTATATATTTACCAAAATTCTTTACATGCTAAAGATTATCTTAAGGTATATTTGGAAGTTTTTCTTATGGTTATTATTTCCTGAAATATGAATATATTAAATAACATTTGTTTGAATTGCAATATATCTTTATATCATAATAAAGTACCATTTTATATTTTGCTTGTTGATTAAGTACAGATGTATCTTGATTCAATATCCATGATTTCACTTATCTGCATTTCAATACTGCAGACAAAAAGAAATTTCCTCAAACTTTAATAAGTTTTAAAATTAAGCCAAGTGACATAATTTCATAACATAGCTGAAATATAACAATTCAAACATGCCCAGTGCTGTTTTCCAATGTATCTGCACATTCATTTCTAGGAAATATAACTAAATACAGGAATGGGAATGGTCGTTAATGAACTTCACAAACATTCTCAGATGTCTTCGAACTCTGAGATCACATCCCAGCTTAATGATCGTAAATATATCGATGAGTACCTTATAAAAAGATTTATGACCATATCAATGGATAGTGAGTTTTTCGCTTGTTTCTGTACCCATACTATTATTTAAATTTGCTTCCATTCTTTCTTTCCACATCCATCTTCTTCTCAATATTATCATAGCTCTTCTTCTTTTCAAATTCTGTTAAACTTCAATAAGGACTCTATAACCTAACAGTACTACTACAAGTGCTCAAACACTACTAATGAGCTAAAAGTGTTAGTGCAGCCCCTGAATACATTTTAGTTATGTATTTATTGTAAATATTGTGCCAAACGTTGGCAAAAGTATATGTTACTGAAACAATAACTAAAACAGTAAACTTCATCTGCAGATGAAATCTGAATTCTTACGTTTGTTACACAGCTTGAAGAAATTCAAAGTGAATACAGAGAAACTATTTAATATAATGAGGTGAAATAGTTATGATAAGAAGATGCATGAAAACACTTTTGATTTAATAAAGTCAAAAATTTCATGGCACAAAACTAAATAGATAAAACCATCAACAAGCAATATAATGATACATGGGACTTAGCATTTCTTGTTTACTTAAACTGATACTTAAATATTCTCAACAAAACTGCATGGAAAGATTACACTTTTTATTGGTATGTACGCTTGTATTAAACTTTCTAAATTGCAGTTATGGAACCATGGCTTGAATAAAAATATTTCAATTATTTCAAATGAAAAATCTCAAAAATATGCAAGCAAATTACCATTATTACAACAACAATTTGGAGAAAGATACAGTGACTTTAATGATTTGCATCCAATTTAAAGTGATTTCCATTATTATTAAAACAACCATGAATAGCATACTATAACATCTACAGATGGAGCTAATTAATTACTAATACCACTAGGATTTGAAGATTTATTCAAACTTGTCAAAAGACAAATATCATCAGTTATGAATTTTGCAATAAGAATAATCACTTTGTTCGGGAATACATTTATACATGAACAAGTGAAAATTAAAAAATTTGTAAAAAGAGCTCAGCTGACTGATGAATTACAATCCATGATGACACTTTCTAGTAATTTTTCTACAAAGCTACAAACTTTATCAGAATCAAATAACAAATTCTAGTATGCAATACAGCGGTTTTGCGTGCGTCAAAAAAATTTATTAAATAAAAGAAAAAAGGTTTTCATTATTTAGCCTAATGTTTTGTCCCACTTCGAAAGCTTTGTCTTGAAATTCGGAAAGTTTTTCTAATTTTTTTTTATCTTTAGTTCAAGTTATTTAATGATTAATTCAATATACTAGAAATCAATGCCAGTTTAGAAATTTAACATTTAGCTATCAATATGTTTGAAATGCTTAATATAATGACAGAAATTTCTTGCAGGTAACAAAATTTAGATTTCAAATAGAAAACAACCTTTTCTTCTTTGTTATTATTATCACAGTTTGTTATGTTTTGATAAATATCTGTAAGGTTTAGACACCTAAAAAAAATGCAGAGAAAGAATCTCATAGCTTTACTCAGGGAGAGAAGAAAATAATTAAAATTTTAACAAAAATTATAAACAACACCACTGTAGAAAATACAGTTAAATATTATCAAAATAAGTTTTCAATTAAACTGTGTTTGAGGCAAATTAAATATTAAAACTATAATTTCCAAACATATTAGAAACTCGCACACAACACACCACACACCACACATATTAACATCCAGTTATAAAGAGATCATATCCATAATATAGAAATAAAAAACACACACATTTTTTTTTTCTGGCAAGAATGTCCCTTTTTTTATTTTTTAGCAGTAATTTTTGGCTTGGTTTTTAGCTCTAATTGACCACGTGCTTAATAGTTAAACTACTAAATTTAAAATTTTATTGTTTTTATTTTTGGCTTGTTTTATAGATGTGATTGGCCATGTGCTTAGTTATTGAATTTCTTTACTTGCACTTGGCTTGTGATTCTTGAAAATACAGGAGATAAAACACAATAACTTAATTTGATTAATTATTGTTATTTGAACAGAGATAGTTTGTTCTCCTTGAAAAATCAATTGGTCTCCATTCAATGACAATAACTGAATTTTTTGGCCTTTTACAATTTAATTTGATTTTTACGCTTTTTCGCGTGTTTTCCTTTATGAATTTTCATTTACATTTAAGATTACAATTTTTTTCTTAGAAATAATTTTTCTTATTAATATATATATATATATAAATTCACTCTCATTTTGTTAACAAAAACAAGTCCAGCCTGCCAGCTGCTTTCCACATTGTGCATTCAGTCCACATGCAATTTGAGATTACTGCTTTAATGTACAATATATTTCAGATTAATTGGCTTATAAATGCAATATTTAATGTACTGTATTATTTATAAAACTTAATAATGTAATAATTATTTCAGTTAATGTTGGTGACTTATAAATTAAACTTAACCATAATTATACATAATATACAAATATACTGTTTCACTATTATCCACGTCTTTGGACATATTACTTACAGACATAGAGAGACTACTGTAATTGTTTCTATTACTAAATGCAAATTGTAATTTTAAATTATTGACAGAAAGACACTCACATTTTTTTGGGATTCATTAGCTTTTTCTTGTAATATGCATCCAAAACAATTTTGATTATGTAATATGACACGTGACAATACTGAAAAATACACAGTTAAGGAGATGGGAAGTTCCTGAAAGATATATAATTTGACATATAATACTCATTTAAAAACATGAATATAAAGCATAGAATCTTACACTAATTAAAATTTAAAAGTGAATAATACTCTAATTAAAATAAAAAAATAATATAAGTTTATACTCTCAGGAATTATTTAAAAAAAAATAATATAAAACTTTATGAGTATTATACTCTCTTTTTGCTTTATAGTTTCAAGATCCTTAAATTTCAACTTCAGTTTAAGATACTAAACATATCCTTTGTAATGAATTAGAGTATTTAGGTTATGCAATCTAAACAAATCAATCAAATGAGAAATGGCAAAAAGTTACATATTACATATGAGCTTCCAATATTTTCCAGTTTAAGCTTCAGTTAGTCTAAATTAAGTTTCAAGTTTAGAAATCTTAATCATTCTGTATATTCATTGGTATAAAGATTATAGCAATTATTATATTAACAAGAGTTTTTGTTGAATCTCTAATAACTATTTACTTCTCATTTCTACAAATTTGGATACTGGAAGAAAGAATAGACACTTTTTAACTAGCCACACAATAAGAGTACAAGGGAAAAAAATCAATAATATCACTCATAATGAAACATACATGTATGAAAAACCACAAATAGTTCATATTAAAAAAATTACAAAATACAACAATAAATAGTGAATAGCATTTGAAACAAGAGAAAAATACACCAAGCATTCCTGTCAATTCTACTAACACATTTGTATAAATGGACTGCAGATCACCAAATGTGCAATAAGCATCAAATTTGGTAGCCTATTTAAACTGTATTCATGAACAGCTGTGCAATAATAAAGCATATGGTAGTCCAAAATCTAGTCTTCCGATATCCAGAATGATTTAATATCTCTCGACTATCAACTAGAAAAATAGATTAAATAAAATAAAATAACATAAAAAAAAGCCCCTTCCCTTAAAAAGTCTAGGAATAGAGAGTATAATACTCATAAAGCAAGTTAGTGCCATAAATGCAACTGACTGAGATTCTGCATGTCACTTTCAAACACTTGATGGCTAGGAAATGGCGCTGTGGTCAATGACAACACACTGTGTTGGGCAAGATCACACTTTCGATAATTTTTCTATCTGACTTAAGCTATATGTGAAGTCTCAATGTTGCTATGTCTACATGTCTTACTAGATTTAAACTGATGATCTAAAATCTGGAAAGTTCCAAAATCCGGAATAGAAGTCCCAATGATTCGAGATCATGGATTTTGCACATTATGTTTAATGTGTGCAATGGCAAATTTCTTTGTGATTTGCACAATTCTCCAAATTTTTTTAAAGCAAAAAAAGATGACAGTGTGTTAAAGTGATCTGTTTTGGCTTACAAATAATCAGGTAATTGCACAAATTTGGCATCAATTACAACTTGGCATTATTATTATATATATTACATATATTATAATCATTATATAAAAAATAGCTATTTCCATGAAGCTTTATGTGTGGTTATGGTTCCTGACATGTAGTTAGATTCTGCACCAATGTACACTGAGAAAAAAAGGGGGGGAGAGTTCTATATCTCCCGTTGTACTGGGCCAAAATTCAAATTGCGTTTTCCATGTCTCAGAAGTGTGACTTACGATATATATTAGATTTATATATAGCTTTGTTCTAATATAGGTATTTTGAAACAAAATGGCACCTTTTCTGAAATAACACACCAATTTTTTTCCATATTTCGATTCTACGACTCAAATTATGCCTAAATATTAAATTTCATAAAATTTGGTGCAAAATTTAGAGAGAAATTTAAAAATTTAACTTGGCGAATTTTTTTCAGATTGAGCCAAGAATAATTCACTTGGCGAACTTCTTAATATGTGGCAACCTATTTTCCTTCCCTTCCATTTTGCAGGGAAGGAAATAAAGTCACATTGTTCCTGCCTTTTTACATTGTGGATGAGAGGAAAAAACATCACATCGTTCGTAATTTAAAATAATTTTAACAAAGTGCATAAAGCACATTTTCGTTATTATTGCCTTCAACAAATATCCCAAATTTCAAAACGCGGCAATATATAAATTCACGTATATCTTCGGAAATTTTGAATAAAAAGCTCCAATTTTTTGCAGGTATGCTTAGAAATATATCTACTTTCAGATGATGGTAAAAATTTTATAGGTTATAATTCAATTTTTTTTTGAAAAATTTATAAAAACTATCTAAAAAGACAAATTTTAAAAATAAATCATAAAAGATCAGTGAAATTTATTTGGAATGAACCTAAATTTCGAACTGTGTAGGAAGGAATCAAATAAGTTTCATAAAAAAAAGATATTAATAAATACATACCAAATTGAATTAACATTGAGGAGCTAAAATTGAGAGCTAATTTTTAAAAAATTACTCGTGCGATTTTTACAAAACTTGGCAGTTTGACATAATTTGAATCGTAGAATCAAAATATGGGAAAAAATATTGTGTCAAAATACCTATATTAGAACAATGCTATATATAAATCTAATACATATTCTAAGTCACGCTTTCGAGACAAGGAAAACGCAATTTGAATTTCGGCCCAGGAGATATAGAACTCTCCCCCCCCTTTTTTTGTGCAGTATACATGTTTAGTGCTAAGTGGTATCCTGTGAATGGAAAAGTACCATTCTATCTTTAGTATTTCAACAGAACATTTGAAACAAAATGAGGTACTCAGATCAAGAGGCATTCAGATGGGAGAAGCACTGAAAAATGTGCTCTTGGTTGGAGTCAAACAAAGGATCTTTGGTACACCAGACAAATATGCTAATCTCTGATCACAAAAGCACCTAAGAAGAACGTCTTTTTTATAACAGTTTTCATCTAAAGAGTTTTGGGGCAAAGGATAGTCCCAAGTTATCAATTTCAAGCTGGTGATGAATTATCATCCATCATTTTTTGTTCAGACACTGGATGAAAAGACTAGGAGGAATATGGGAGTGAGGAACACTTGAAAATAAACATCCAGCTGGAGTCAAACACAGGATCCTTGATGAACTATTATTTTGATGTGCCACAAGAGCATACCAGAAGTATACCTTTAAATTGATTATTATTTAGTATGAAAATACCTATATGCATACATAATTCCCTCCTGAACTCAATGTTTCTTCTCAATGGAAGCTTTTAAAAAGCTTTCTGTTAGTAATGCAGGAAGCAAAGAATTAATATTACTTGAAACATAATTTAATTTAAAATTTTTTAACTGAATCCATTTAAGAAATTCTCCATGAAATTTGAAAAAAAAAAAAAAAACTTTCAAGATGCTATAAAGGATAAACTATAAAGGATTTATTTATAAAAAAAAAGTACATGGATATTCTTTCTGTAAAATATAATTAATTTCATTTAAAATTCTTTAATTTTACAGATCTTGCATTCAGATTGTACAATATTTCCCATTTACGGCAAGTTGCATATTTATTCATGTATTGCCCCCTAGCTTTTTCATACACAAAAAAAAGTTCATGTAATCAGGGTCAAGAAGCCTTTTAAACAAAACTGCTTTTACGTAATATGTAAAAAAATATCTTTTGAACTAAAACTACATAGCAATAGTTACAAGGACATGAATGAGATTTTAAAAATATTTTGTACAAACTCAAATGACAATGCATCAAATGAATATGAAGATACCACATTTCTAAAAAAAGGTACAGTGAAGACATTGATACAAAAGAACTGGATTTCTATTGCTTTGCAAAAGCCAAAATTAAACGCTGCCATCTGACATGATACGATTTACAAAAGCTACAAAAATTACATCAATATTTCCAAATATGAAACTCATATTACATATATTTTTAACTTTGCCTGTATCAAATGCATCTGGTGAAAATTCGCTCAAAATGCCTTGGACGATATTAATTATGAAGAAGTAATTAATAAATTTGCAGAATTGCAAGTCAGAAAAGAGGATTTTTGAATTAATTTCATAATCAATTTTCCAAAACTATGATTGACATTTTTAACAGAATAAATTTAATTTTTGTAATTTATGACATACAAACAAAAAATTTCAATTCTATTGATTATAATAATTAATAATAATAATTCTATTGATTATAATAATAAAATAATGAAATGCATGTTTATAATTATGCTAACAATGGAAACTGGATTAAAGATTTTTGAAAAACTGACTATTTTTGTTAATTATTATTACATACCTATCATTTACCATTTTTTTGGAAAGTTCTCGTAAAAATTATGTAACACACTGGGTGTAGGGGTCCGGCAGGAAAAAAATGTCTAGGGCTCTAAAATACGTTAATCTGTCCCTGACCCTGTATATCATTAGGTTGTATAATAGGGGGAAAAATTTTAACAATGACCTTTTATTTCTCCAAAATTACTATATATTATTAATTGAAACTCTATTTAAACAGTTTCATAAAAACACTTGCAACTACTGCATTCAGTTGCAAACATTCTATCCTTTTATTCTAACTTCCTTCACACAGTGTAACACTCAAAGCTACTTGTGGCTTATAAGCTTAAAAATGGCAGTATGTGACTGCTCTCTCTTATGGAGATTCAACTCTACTGTATACTGATCCATAGAATTCAGTTTTTCAAAATGTGAAGGAAAAACAGATAAAGAGCAATTTATGTGCTTCTTTTAAAAATCAAACCAGTTCATTGAAAATTTATTAAGTTGTATAAAACGAAGTCAAAGATCTTATAAATGTGTTGTGACATCAAACTTATCTATTAGTGGCATTAAATCATGTTATTTGGCAACAAACATGTCCTAAACATGCTTTATGATGGTTCCACAAGTCACTCATCTGCTTTATTTCAGATTTCAATTTTCAGGAGAAAAAATTTCTAAAATTTGGCAATATTCCAGTTAGTTGAATGCCAGATAACCAGGCTTCTACTGAACAAAAATACAAAAACATAAGATATTTTGCTCATATCACACTAATCATTTCATACAGACATTTTTTTTCAAAACATATTATAAATATTGAAGGATTATAAAATGTTAATTAAAGATTATTTGCAAAATACAAATATGTAAACAGTTGCATGAATACAGTACGAAAAAAAGGGAGGGAACAGATCAATATCTCCCGTTCTACTGGTCGAATGATGAAATTCAACTTGCCTTTTTCATGTCTCGAAAGCGTGACTTAGGCTATGTATTAGATTTATATATAGTAGTTTTCTAATATAGGTATTTTGACAAAAAGTCAGACTTTTTCTGAAAAGCCATGCCAATTTTTTCCCTATTTCGATTCTACGACTCAAAATTATGTCAAACTGCCAAGTTTTGTAAAAATTGCACGAGTAATTTTTAAAAAATTAGCTCTCAAAATTTCAGCTCCTCAATATTAATTGAATTTGATGTATATTTATTGATATCTTTTTTCTTATTAAACTTACTTGATGCCTTCTTCCAGAATTCGAAATTTGGGCTTAATCCAAATATAATTTGCACATTTTCTATGATTTATGTTCAAAATTTGTATTTTTAAATAATTTTTACAAATTTTTCGAAAATATTTTTGTATTATAACCTATAAAATTTTAAACATCATCTTAAAGTAGATGTATTTCTAGGCACACTCACAAAAAGTTAGAATTTTTATTCAAAGTTTCCTAAGATGTATGTGAATTTACACACTGGCTTGTTTTGAAATTTGACACATTTGTTACAAGCGATAATAACACCAAATGTGGTTTGTGCACTTTGTTAAAATTATTTGAAAGTAATAAACATGACCCCTTTTTTCCATTTGTATACAATTAAAAAAAAAGGAAAGAAAATAGGTTGCTAAATTAAGAAGTTCGCCAAGTGAATTACTCTTGGCACAAACTGGAAAAAAATGCAGTAATATAAATTTTTAAATTTCTCCATAAATTTCACACCAAATTTTACAAAATTTTATATTTGGGCATAATTTGAGTTGTAGAATCGAGATATGGAAAAAAATTGGCATATCATTTCAGAAAACATCCGATTTTGTGTCAAAATACCTATATTAAAAAAATGCTATATATAAATCTAATACATACCCTAAGTCACACATTTGAGACATGAAAAATGCAATTTGAATTTCGTCAATTTTTCATCAGTAGAATGAAAGATATAGAATTGTTGCAATTTTGTTTTTTTTGGAGGGGGAGTGTGCAGTGCACATAATGAAGGCACAAAATGCATCATTTTTAGAAAATAAATCAATAAACCACATCTTATAATCATTCATAAATGAGTTACACAAAAACTAATAAAAAGTATGTCTTATGAACAACTACACAAAAATGTAAAAATGTAACTTACACCCTCTTGTAAAGCTAAGGACAACACAAATGGTAACAGAGGTTGAAATAAAACTGGACCATCTTCAGGAAACACAATAAATGCTGTTTCAACAACCTGTAACATATCATGTACATTAGTTTTCATTAAAAGTTTGTTAGTTTTACTTTAAGATCTAAAAGCATAAGATTGAACATTACCTTTAAAACCATATTTATACCTTCAGACTTCATGTCTGTGACAGCAGAAAGGAATGTCTCTACCAAAGTCCGACCAAACCTCTGCAATATATATTTAATTTATACATTTATATATGTACATATATGTGATGAAGCAAACTTAGATGTAATGATGTAGAAATGTTGATTTAGTAGATACTGAGATATTTCCTTTTGGAATGCTGTAGAAACATTGATAACATAGAATATCGATCCATAATGAAGAGCAACTTGGCAGATTAAATATTCCTTTTTATTTCAGTAACTATGTTGCAGATACAAACAATTGACACTCTAATTTGTGCCTATTTCAAAAGCATTTACATTTTGCATAGCTTTATGGTAAGAAGAGAAGAAGCAAGCAGCAGCCTTATCTAAGCCAAGATGCAGAAAGCAAGTGACTTGCGTTCAGGATGAAATTTTAATTCAGAAGTAGTTAGTTTCAATTTTCAATGCATTTGAATGCACAATTAATAATGCAGTAAAATTATTATTAGCTGCTTGAGTTTACAGAACAGAAGAGTCATGAACAGGGATTAGTCTCAAAATGATGCAGTGCACAAAAAGGTTACTATTGTTGAACAGAGAGGGGAAATAAGCAAATTAAAATCAGGCATTAAGGGGCTACTTCTAATTTAAATTCTAATTTATATTTACATATTTTTTATCTTTCTTATATATAGTATGTACATATATGTTTAAGTAATTTTAATAATGAAGATATTCGGTAATAGAGATATTTTTGTACTAAATTTTTATCAAACATTGATGTATATGTAATAAATTTTGTGCAATAGTGTAAACTTACAAATGTTTGAAAATATTAAATTAGTTGAGAGTATATATAGTAAAATGTGAATTCTGACTCAGCATTTTCACCTAACTAGGTTCTTCAATTCAGTCAGAAAAATGAAATTGATTTACATAACTGAATATGAGATTTAGGTTATTTATGATTATCTGTTCTCCCTTAAAAAAACTTGTCAACTTATTTCCACCAAGCTAATATGTGAAAGACAACAACCTATTTAAAAATGGCTATGCACTAAGAATTCTGTAAAATATCAATGAATCAATAACATTAAAAAAGTAAGAAACATCCATAATAAAACACTTACCTTTTTCAATTACATTACTCATGTAATTTCTTTTACATTATTGTTCTCTTCATGCACAAAGCATTCTGTTTTTGCTTTAAAACATTAAAGAAACGCACTAATTGGGCACAGTGCATAAATTTCAATACATAAAATTTGATTATTTAAGAAACACAACTTAACAGAATGCAAATTTTTGCATTCTTTACTGTTGGACAAAATACCATGTTTCTGCAGAAATGCACTTTTTTTTTTTCCTTCATTAGCAGGTAAACTCCACAATCCGATTGTGACTCCTTCCAATTTAGCTCCTTCTCTCACATTCACAACAGCTTTTAAAAAATGTATTATACATGCGTATCTTTAAATAAATGTTTAAAAAAGTTATTCAAATTTTTTAGCATAGATTGTTTTATCCCAGAATATTTAACAAAAGAGTTTGTCAAATGTTTTTCAGTGAAACAACAAACTAAAGAAATTATATCACTGCAAAAGTATGAAAACAGTTTCAATTACTCTAAAACAAAACATTCATTTAATACTTACATGTTATTTAGATTTTGAACATGAAAAGGTAATTCATAAATAAAGGATATATTTCATAAAAAATTTAAAGATAGCCTGTTTTATCAATTAGTGTTTCTAGAAAAGTATTATACTCTGGTTAGATGATTTCATCTATACAGAACCAGGTAACTAATAAATAAAAATAACCAGTGGATGAGGGGGAAAAATTTCTCCTCCCTTTTTTTTTTTTCTTCTTTCAAATTTATTTTGGAACTGTTACTTTACTTCAAGAAACAGGGCAGTGCAAATTATTTCAATCTTTTTTGTGTTAAACTACAATAAAACATGTTATGCTTCACTAATCACTATATTATAATAATGCAGTTTAATCAAAAGAAATAGGATAAGTTTCAGATTAAAAAAATATTATACATTTAATTTTCAGCAGTGACACTGTAGTCAGTAAGTAGCACTCGTCAGAAAATATATTTTTTGCATATCACAAATTTTCATTTCTATTCCACATTCACTATAAAGTTCTCACAGTATTATTTGAAACTATACATGCTGTTTTTATTAGTCAAATAAATATGAATAGAAACATGCACAGTTTTAAGTGTAAAATCAGCTCACCTTCAAAAAATTTTCTGGACACAAAATTATGTAGGCTTCTGTAATCTGAAGACAAACACGAAGATTTTCAGCACTACAATCTGGGTAAAAAAATTAAGTTTCAGAACTATCATGGAAAATTGAAGTACAAAAGTTATTAAGATATTTATGTATTTTTTCGTTGACCATGAAAATTTGCAGTTACCTCACTAACCTTGTATCAGTCATTCCCACAGAGGTTTGGAGGAACAGATTACTCTTACTGAGTTAGATAATTAACATGTACAAGTTATAAATATAGTAAATAAAATATATATATATATATCAGCTAAAGCTTAATCTTTCCAGTGGAAGCCTGGAAGGAACATATAATTCTTTAATTTTATAATCAACAGCTACAAATTGTAGAAATAACTTATAAAAAAAATGGTAAGGATTACACAAAACCAATTTTTCATGAGTGACCTGTGTGTGCTCATGAGTATGCTATGATCTCACGAGTATGCTGTGATGTCATGTTAATTAATCTCTTACTGGTACAAAATTGCACTGTTCAGTGACAGTTTTATTTCTTGAAAATAGTCAATGGAAAAATACGTGTATACCATTACTAATAAATCATACTTTTTATTATAAAGTTTTGATTTTAAAGAATTCTTAATAAATTCAATGTCCATCAAAATCTTATGCATTTACACTCATGCACACACAAACACAGGACTGGATTTAGATTTGATGAGATCTTATGCTATTATAGATATGGGGCCCTTTATGGGAGATGCAAACCAATTTTATTTATATTGGATATGGTACAATTTTTGGGGGTGGACCCAGGAAAGTCGAGGCCCTAAGCTATAACTTGTGCAATTTATACATTAATCTGGAACTGCACACACACATTTATATATTAAATCCATTTGTACATGCTTTTCAGAAACTATTAAATTTTACATTTAATTACAAAATTACATTCTAATAAGAATAATTTGTTTTTGTTTACCTAATAAAGGCATTATATTGGTGGCTAAGTTTAACAATTCTGGACTGCATGTAGATGTGTTGTCCAGCACAGCCCACCACAAATCCAAACCATCCTCTAATAAATAAACATGAGGAGGCTGAGAAACGTCTGTGCTGAATGCTATCATAGGAAGGAGGAATGGGTGCAAGGATTCACTCAAAGTGCCAAGACCCTGAAGGAAAAAAACACAGATACAGATATCAAGAAGTTGTTCCCTCCCCCCATGAAAACAGAAATAATATTTATTCAATTCCATCTTCTCAAAAAATGAACATTGAACAATAAGAATAAACATACCTGCATTAAATGGACAAAACATGAAATAACTGCACATCGTAACATATTATGATCACCACAATTTTCCCATAACTGTGGTAAATATTGCGTAAGAGATTCTGCATAGGGGCGTACTTCAGATCCCATTCGTTCAACAATGAAAGACAACACATGTAAAACTGACATCTAGGATATAAAAAAGAAGAGTTAAACATTCATGATAAAAACACAGGGGGAGGGAATCACATATTTACAAATTTACCAGGATTTAAGACCAATATGTCAAGCTATTAAAAAATTATCACACGATTGAATAAATAATAAAGTCTATAAATACTATCATTATGATATATTGAAAATCAAATTAAAAATGAAACTAATGAAAATTTTAGCCATGTTTACTTATTAATAAATGCAATTAACCCATGAAGTGGCAGTTTTCATAAGCAACTAAAATGTGAAATGATTATGTTTAGTGTTAAATGGTAATGCCAACCTCAGTATGAATTTTAATAATATATAACTAAACATACATAGTTTCTGACTGTTGGCCATGGCAGGAAAAATAAATGTGGGTATTTATTAATCATTATTGGGAATTACAGTTGAATTGGCTCCAACTGAATAATGTTGCTGCAACCAATAACTCCTTCCTGCTGCAATTATTTCTTCAGCCTTTCCTGCCTTCTTTTAAACACATGCTCAGTCTGTTTGCGATAGTGATTGCAGTCACATTCTTTTAACCATGAGCCTAACTTTGATGCATTTCATATTTGTTTTTTGTTAGCACGTCTCTGGGATTTGTCCAATAATGAAATAAAAAGCTATCCTGCTTTCTCAGAAGGTATGGTTTGAAGAAAGTTGAATCACATTCACAAGTCATACAATTTATTTACCAGCCACCATCCTTATAGGTATTTTCCATTATTCTTATAGATTACCATGGTTACATCAGTCAGATTTTGCAAAGAAGTAATGGATACAAAGAAAAAAAGTGATATAAACTGGAACAACTACCTTCAGTCTGCATTATGAAATAAAGAAAGAAACAAAGGTCCTGGGCCAAATCACAATTGAAGCTGCTTAGACATTAAGCCATAGTTCTTAGAAATGGTTAATACATAAGAATCAAAATTTGTAACTTTTCCCAAGAAGTATGGCTGGTTAATTTTTTTTCTATCAAGTTAGCTTACCTTTTAATTATTTTATATGGTATTCCTACTTACAATTTTTACAGCCTTTTACTAATGTTTTATTTTCTCTAACTTAGAATTTATATATTAGAGAATAATACAATAACTAACAAAATACGACATGCATGAAATTAAACTAAATACATGAACTAAAGTATTAAATTCTAGTAAAGAAGTATACCAGATCAAAAAATCTCCAACTTCTAATATCATTATTGAATTTTTAAGTGCTCCATGAATAATGACTCAGATGCACACACAAAAACTATACATGCCAGAATTTTCACAGCAAATATTAGCATAATTTATAGCAAATATTTAGAATTTTATATAATCTGATTTATCAATATTTTTAATACAATAATACAAAAATATACCTTTAAATCACATTCCTTTACTTCTTTCAAAAGCATAAAAACAGCTGAAATTTTTTCTAAAAACTGTAAAAAAAAAAATTGAGATAAAAGTTCTATTAACTGAAAGGACTTTCTGATACAAAACTGTGCCGGTTTTAATGAATATAATGTTACTGCTTTTAGAAATGTCAATTTTTAAATTTTTGGGAGAAGAAAAACATGCAAACTAATAAAATTCAAATCTTATACAGCTACCTTAAAATATGACATGAGAAAAGTAATCTGCATTTTTAATTTTCAAACAAAAAAAAAATATATTGCCAATTTAAAGGAGTTTTTAAACATTTGAAAACATTACTAGTTTAATACAGAAATTCAGTTATATTACAATAAAACAATGCAATATATAATTTAAGTAATTTTTAAAAAAAAAGATCAAAATAAAATATATATATTTACTGGAAGAAACTGCTCTGTGCTGAATTCAAAATCATCTACAGGTAATGCAAGTTAAAGAGCATATTTTCTCAAATTACACTGATATACTCTAACAAAAAATAAGTGAACTTGTAACACACTATTACAAATACACAATTTATAAATGCATGATTTTAATAACTTCACTTTTCAAAAGAAAATTTTGCCCAATTATGTTTTCCCCTTATTGGTACAATGATGCAGTAGCCTTAATTATCAAAATAATTAACTATTCACATGATCAATTATTGGAATTCAATGAAATATATAATTTGCGAATCAAAGACTTTTTGAAATATTATATCAACATGAAAACTGATTAAATTATTCATATAATTCAACTGAGGGCTCAATAGTACACATGCATATATTATTTACAATATTCAAATGAACAGCAAACTATTTCATTGTTAAGATAATATGAACAATGAACAATTTATCCATTTATTACAATACAATGGCAGCAATTACTGAAAATCAAAATGATTACTAATTTATTAATAACAAGCTTTCATTTTTATCAAAATATACCTAATTTAACACAAAAGAAAAATCACAGCTATTAATTATAAATTGTTTGAATGAAAAAATAAATAGTAAGTAATAAAACAGAAGTAACATAGTAATAAAACAGAAATGAAACAGAAGTAATAAAACACAATTATTAGTGACACAACCAATTAATTAACAACACAACCCACAGAAATAAAACAGAAATATCATAAATGATATTATACATTTTCACAAATTATGTATTCATATAATTTTAATGGAAATAGTCAGAATGAAAGAACAGTCAACCTTGTTGTGCTTCCATTTCACTTGAAGCATGACAATGTGCACTGCTTGATCCCTAAAGATCATATTCATACTACTCAATCTCTAAAGATCCTTCATCAAACTGATTAATTTCATACTACTTGATCCCTAAATATCCTTCCACATCTGATCTCTCAAAAGTTAAAACAGCTATTAAATCTTTTAATATAAGTCAGTATAAAAAAAAATCATTCCTTCCAATTATTGCTAATTGTGCTAGGTTTTATGCTCTCTTCAAAATCGACAAAACTGGAATTGATTTCTGACCTATATTTTCAACTTATGAACAACATCATCCTTTGGCCAAATATTTAGTTTCCATGTCTTCTCTTTTACTTTTTAACAATATTCATGCTGTAAAAAATTCTTTTGAAATCGTCAATAAACTTAAAGATATTTCTCTCCTGCACTCCATTATGGTTTCTTTTGATATTATATCACTGTTTACTTATGTTCCAATCGAAGAAGCACTCAAATGTCTGAAAACTAAACTTTGAGAATTCCATTTCACACATTCAGAAATTGAAGACTTAATTTCTTTTACTAAAGTTTCTTACATTCAATCCCATTTTATTTTCAAAAATGAATATTATTGTCAAATTGAAGGATTAACTATGGGTAACCCTACCAGTCTTGTAAGATGACACTTTCACACTTTTTGGTGGTACTAGAGAAGATCTATCCCAGATTTTATCTGTTATAGATATGACTAATCCAACCATCCAGTTCACTTTTGAAATAAAATCTGATAATCCCCTTCTCGTCCTTGATATTCTCATGATCTGCAATGAATCTGATTTCAGCATTAATGTTTACTACAAATACTTTTCTATTTGCATGCCTCCTCATGCTAAGTCATGTAACCTAGCTGAGTGTGGGGGGGAGGCTTCTTTTTGCCATTTGTCATGCTTCCATCTCCTTCTTTTGCCAGTTACAAAATTGCACAGATTCTCCATAAAGTTAAATTTTCAAATCTTTCATCGCCTATCAATAAAATTCATAATTTGATTCTTACAGATTCCATTTCTGACTTTAATTCTTGGGAAATGCACATTTTGTCACTGTGGTTTGAAATATATTGGCCAAACTAAAAGAACACTAAAGTTCCGTAATGGAGCACAAATCTCATGTCTGAAAACGTGAAATTAACAAGTCTTTTGTAGCTACTCATAATTGGAAATTTAATCACAATTTTGATTTGGGATCTGCAAAAATTATTCAAAAAGCTTCTATTAGTGAACTGGATTTTTGTTCTATTAGTGAATTGGAAGTTTTTCACATTCACAAAGATTTATCTTGTTTCAAATCTTAATCTTAAGATAAACATTCAGTCAAATCCTGTCCTTCCTAACACTTAAAATTCTATTAACTTGACTTTTCAATCTTTGTTACAGTTTCTGCCAACAGATGGTGCTACCTGCCTGTTTGCTTTACTCCTTTTGAGTATAAATACATCTGTGGTTTTTACTTCATTGCAGATTTCTTCATTCTTTATGAAGACAGATCTGTACCTGTTTGCCCTCAAAATTGACAGAGTCTTGACTTAATCTACACTAAATACAAAGTTGTTGCTTCACCTATTTTTAGGTGAGAACATTGTTCAGTATCAACATAATTCACTATAATTAGCAAAATTGCAAGATAAATATATATTAATTATGATTCAGAATGAATTATTATTTCTAACTTTCAATCTGAATGTTAAAGCTGAATTAGCTGTTCTCAGCCCTGTTTATGCTTATCAAAGTGCTCATGCTTTACACTTTTACAATTTCCACTTTTCCATTTAAAGTTCTATTAAATATTTAATAAATAAATATTTATCATCTGAAGTCATGATATGAAAATTTATTCTTTGAGACAGTCAAAATCAGTATAATTAGTTTTAAAAACTTAGATGTGAGTTCTAAGGTTGTACAAATATATAAACCATTTTTAGAGAATGGATAATAAAAGCAGAAAAGTTTATTTGGGCTTATAGAATTTAACCATGGGATACAGAGGCCTGAGTTAAAAAATATATGGAAGTGACATTTGCATCATAAAATATTCTTGAATTATCATGAAAATGACAATAAAAATGTCACATGCAAAAGTGTTGGTATAATGCAAGAAATAATATGTATTCTATTACATAATGTGTCAAATAAATATCACAGTGATATTTCAACTTATATATCAAAAGGATATCAACTTTAAGAGCATTTGCAGCTGCAAGCCGAACAACAAGATTCTCCTCATTGTTCAGCAATTCTAAGATCACTTCATAGAGTAAAGGCCTCATTTCAGGTGACATTTTTATGCTGACCCACTGTCCAATAAGCCAAATAACCCGTCGTCTAATTACATAATAACTAACAAAAAAAATGACAAAAATAGATGACTTTATAATATTGAAGCATGACATAGAAATTTTATAAAAGAATTTAGCAAATTATAAAGTTTTTTTCAATCATCCACAGCAATGTACAGTAGTTAATATTGCATTTTAAGAAATTCTACTTATCCTCTTGCATACAGGCCTTTAAATGGAATGGATTAAAGAAGGGAAAAAAGCTTTTATTTTTCTAAATTATTCACACAAAATTAATTTCACTTTTATGTAAGTGAAACACGTTTCAATTCAGACTTCTGTTTCAAACTTCAAATTTAAATATTATTTTGAAGATTATAAAACTGCAAGTTGATTTGATGCACTGAATCTATATCAAAAGGGGAGTTCTTTATGGCCTTTTCTGTAAAATTTCAACCTATGCTATCTTGAAATTTTGCAGCTGTTTCACAGTAATGAACAAATATATAAATCATGATTTACCTTGAAAGTAGGACTGAGTAATTTCTCTACAATATACATATTGCTTCTTCATTATTCATAGCTTATTACAAGAAATCATGTATCCAAAAATTTGTCAGAATTGATTGAAAGGCAATTAATTTTATATTTATTTAATACTTCTCTGTTCTGCTCTGTTTGATACTTTTCTGTTAATGGGGTACCAATTGCCAAATATGCATCAAAGTGCCAAACATAGTAGCCTTTCTGTGCAGCAGCATAAATAGCCATCCAGTGTTGTTGCAACCAGCATGGCACTTGCCACAACATCTGTATTTTTACCTCATCGAATTCAAGTGCTGTTGATTGCATGAAAAGATACAATTGTTTTTAGCTATGTATATGAAATCAGCAGTGTTATGTATGTTGTGTAACATGAAATTAATCAAGTAAAATCTATTTTATATTTCTGTATTTGTCTAGTTTTAGTATTTATTCTGGATTTAATAAAAAGATAATTTTTTTCATGAACGTTTGCAACAATTTAACAGAAAATATGTAATATTCTATGGAAAATTTAATTTTAAATTTCTAAGGGCTTTTAGTAATGTTTAACATAAAATACAAATTAAAAGTAATTTAACTAAGACAATCATTTTTTAAAACATTTATTAAGCCTTTGTTTTCGAAAATAATAATTAAGTACCTTTAAAACATATAAACCATATGTTTGATAATTTATTATGATGGTTTTTAATGTAGTAAATCCCCCTTTTACCTTACAGATGTGAATTAACATGTTTTTAAAGTTGACGAGAAAATCATTACTAATTATACTAATCTGAATAATACACTTTTTAGTAATTCATATTTTTTATTTTATATCTTTAAAAATTTGCAACTGGTCTAAGTCTTGATACAACCACTTCACATAATTCATAGTATATATAATAGATAAATTTTATGAGCTTTTGTTCCAACATATAATCACAGTGCGATGGGAAAGTCCACTAAGTATATACACACAGTAGCAAACCTTAAATATGAAATACATAACATTAATTTTTAAAATTTACATTAAAATCAATAGCAGTAAAATTACATAAATAAGTAAAATTACATAAAAAAGCTGCTAGCTGTGGAAACATACATATGTAAAACAATCAAGAAAAATTCTTTGTGAAGAAAATTGCATCTAAGATTAGATTCAAAATTTTCTTTTCTGGAAAAATGGGCAGATGATAATTCTCTGATTGTAGCAAAGGAAAAAAAACGAAAGATTTAAATTACGTCCAAAGGGGCATTTTTTAACGTTTTGTGCATTACATTTAATTATTAAATATCATGTTCTTCGCACTTAAACCGTAAAATTCAAATCAACAGCAATATTGCAGAATAATTTTAAAATGAGTCTATCTTTAGAATTTCCCATACACAGTTCCACGCGCTTTAGATAAAAAGGTTTTTTTCTTCGTAGAGTGTTGCCATTGCTTGCTTTTAAATCACTTGAGTTTATTCATCAAAAATTCATTAAAGTTTTACAAAATATGAAATACATAATAAAACAAATTTCAAATGCGCATATTTGAGTGGAAACATACACTATTTAAAATTGGATGGCTCTACATACCATTGTTTTATCACATTTGGAGAAATATACATACATTTATGCAGATTCTTCATCATTTAATTTCTTTAAATATAATACTGCGCTGCAAGATTTAATGGCAACAGTTTGAATACGTTTTTCTTAAATACTGTGATGAAATTAGTATTTATGTAAATAGTTTTAGTGGAACTTCATGCAAAGTGCAGCATCTCTTGTATTATGTATCATGAATGGCCTCAAGAATGTGCAACTTTGCAGGGAAAATAAGGTTACAAGAGCAAGTCCACTGAGGTACATAGCCAAATTGCCATGATAGCTGACAATGAATTTGATGACTTTTTGTTGATAAATTTGATATGAAATTGCTAAAGGTCACCAAATTTAGTGATCATTTGGTGATATTTTGATCTTATACCTATGTAACTGTAACTGGTCCAATCTCTCTAACTGCATTTGGCCCAGTGTGACTATAACTGTATATGCCTTCCAGCAATTACAAAAAATCGAAGGTACTTGAAATTTTCTGCCCAATGGGGAAAAATTACATAAGACAAGTGAGAGCATCAGTTCAGTTCAGAGTTTAGCTCAGAGTATTGAGAGATCACTGTGTGAGCTTAGGCACTGGTTACATTGTTTGTTGTTTAATGTTCTTAGTAGTTTGAAGTGGTAACTACTGACTGTGCTCTGTCACACTCAGGTTGGTTTGGTTTATTCAGATTATGGCACTCTTCCTAAGTGGAGGACTTTCTAAGAGAAACTGGCTCGTATACACATTACACATGGGGAAAACCATGAAAATACCCATGCAGCCAGCCCGTTTGTAGGATTCGAGCCTCGGACCGAACTACAAGTATTCAGTGACATTACCACTCGGCTGCTGGTGAGCCTTGTCACACTGACAAAAGCTCTATGAGTACTTTTGTGAAAAGTTCCAGAACTATAAAGTGCCTCTTTTTGAAAAATAAATTTTATCAATCTATCATTGATTATATCAGCATTCAACACGTTATGAACCCATACACATGTAACGATTTATGGTGTCAGACACGGGATTAAATGCTGGTGACAAAAGTGATGGAGCAGCAACAAAGATGGTGGTGAAAGTCTTTGCTGCATTCCACAAAAAGATAGAAGAGGTATCAAGTCCATTAAAGAGATGAAAGTGGGACAAAAATCTATGAATTCAATCCATGCACATGTATGCACACAAAAATATATACTTGAAAGCAAAAATTGATGAGTAAGAAAATAAATCAGCAATACAACATATCTTTTAAATGTTTAATAATTAAGTATGAATCATTTTTTCAGGATTCCTTATCTATCCAGGTTATTTAATTTTAATGAAGTTCAACATGCAGGGTAGTTATAAATATGCTTTACAATCTTTGTTTAATTAAATACTTGCCAACTCATTTAAAGCATTTAAATAATTAGAGTTTAAGTATTCAAATAACTTGGTTCATGCAGCCCATCTGCAATAGCCCAAAAAATTCATACAGTTGAAGCTAATTATTTCCACACAGAAGATTAAAATATTTAACTTTACATGAAAATACATATATATTTAAATTATATATTTAATACATATATTTAAATTATTATGTAATTTTATATAATTATATAATTTAAATAATATGAAAATAAAGGGAAAATTCACGTACCCAGTTTCTTTAACTTTGAGTTCATGAAGAAGAACACTTGTGAACCAATTGTCAAAATCAACTTCATCGTATAAATCAAAAGCTGCTAATCCAACAGCATTGTAAACTGGAAAAAGTAATAATTACATTTCATACAAAAATATTTAGGTAAGCTTTAAATAAAAGATAAATTCCAAATGTAAAGGTCATGTTTATGAGCACACATTCACAGAGGTTGTTTACACATTTTTAAGATAAATTTACTGCATTTTTTATTAATGTTTTTAAATAAAATATTTATTGTTGAAATGTTCTAGCTCAAGAAAATCAAATTTGCAAAACTTGACTCATTTTTCTATGGCCCTAAGTTCACTCGAGAAAATAGTAAAAAATATATAATTAAAATGTATTAACAAAGAATTAGAATTCTAGCCGATATCCAGATACAGATAAAACCTCAAGTGCTGAAAAGGACACTTGAGACAGCCTCTTTACAAAAATAGGTTCTCAACAGGTGTTGAGAATTGCCAGCCTATTTACATATGGAATTAAGAGAACTGCTAGCTTATTTACACATGGACTTAACAAAAATTTAGTATGATCGAACTCTAAAACAAAAATTCAGTAAAGTATTCCCAAATTTTACAAAAAAAATTCACAGCAACTCTCAGAAAGCTGCAAATTTGCATCACACATGATTTCCATGCTCTGAAAATAGCTACTGTGAGCAGCACATCGCAAGATATCCAAAAGCTGGTTGCAGCAAAAAGACGCCAAATGTCAGGAAAGAATAGGTATTGATCTAATCATGTTCCTTTTGTCTTTTAAGGAATCAAAGTATTACATAAACTTTTATATATTTGTTCACTTTTTAAATACCTTGTTAAGTATGATGTTCTCCACCCCCTTACGGCCCATGCTATCGCATACTGATGACTATTTGGCTCACTCGAAGTACTGAGTTTTATATGCCTAGTCTACCTGAAAGTTCTTCTGGATTCTCTATTTAAATATTATTTTTCAATATAAGAAGGAACTTCAAATATTTGGCAGTAGTACTTTGCATCAATTACCTTTCACTACTTTTCACAGTCCATCCAATATTTTAGATTTCCAATTAGTAAATACTCCTCCCTCCAAAGACACAGTAATTAACTGGTGGCATATCAGAAGACTTCAAAAGAATTGGAAAAAAAGATATATGTGGTAAGAAAAAAATATTCACAAACCTGGAATGCAATTTTTTTTGCTGTGAATAATTTAAAATATTGGCAAACCAGCTTCAAAATAATTCATTCTTATGCAATCATACACCTTTGCTAATGCTTATACAGCTTCTGAAAGCATCAGTGTAGGCTATTTTTTTGCAACCATTCATGCTATCAGCAGAAACAGGTGAAAAAGAAGTCCTGAAGTAATTTCCTTTTTGGCACCTGTTCTGAAGTATGTTGTCTCCTATTCTTCTACTTATAAACCACTTGTAGACAATATCACAAATGTGAATCTAATTGGTGAATTTTAAAAACTGTTTAGCAATGATTCAGTTTACTATTACCATTGACACTGCATCAACTTACTAGAGATATTTAATCATGGTTTATTTAAAAGATATGGTTTTAAAAGATTGATAAACTCTAATAGAGAGGATACTATTCTCTCCCACTTTCTCACATTTTTGGTTCTTTCAGATGGATGGACTTTTGCAAATGACATAATATGTTCAGGTAATTCTCATTGTGACCTCAGGAATAAGGACTAAATTCTGAATTAAAATGCTCTAAGAACAAAAAGAATTTCCAATATATCTAGAATTTCTTTTCTTTCCCAGCCCATATGGACAATTTGTCTGGAAGGGCTATTCATTTTGACATTTTGTGTCGCCCACTATAAAACGATGTTTCACTTTTCAAATTGTTGCCACCAAATATTAGAGCCCAGCATTATATTTAAATAATGAAGAATCTGCATAAATGTATGTATGTTTCTCCCATTGTAATAAAACAATACCTACAGCCATTAAATTTTGAATAATGTATGTCTCCACCCAAACGAGCATCTGGAATAAATAATAAAACAAATTTGGATAATAAAACAAATTTAATTAAAGATAAATTTGCATAATAAAACAAATTTGGAATTTGTTTTATTATCTATTTCATATTTTGTAAAGCATTTATGAGTTTTTAATTAAAAACTCAACAATTTAAAAGCAAACAATGGCAACACTGTACGGGGGGGAGGAATCTTTTTATTCCCAGTGCGTGAGACTGCTTATTGGAAATTCTAAAGATATGCTCTTTTTAAATATTTTGTAATATTATTTGTAATTTTATGGTTTAAGTGTAAAAAACATGATATTTAATAAATAAACGCAATATACAAAATGTTAAAAATATGCTCCTTTATGCATAATATAAAATCTGAAAGCTTTCCGCTTTCTTATTTTATTATTATTTAATCCTGGTAAAGACTAAGAGTTTCATGTTGAAGTAGCAAATTTTGTTTGAACATCAAACAAGTAACACTAGTTTCTATCATTTGATATGATTGCATCCAAAAATACTGGATTATTATTAAAACTGCCAATTAAGTTGCTCAATACATACTTCCATTCCTCCTGCTCAAAGAACTACAGTCTATGGACAATGTACTGGTAGGTGCAGTGCAAGTTTAAATATTGCATCAAAATATCATGTTATATGCATAGAATATCCTATCTATGATGAATCAAATCAACATGTTGCTCACTTTGTGCAGTCACAATCCAACCACAAGGATTACTTGTGATTGATTATTTACCTTCTTTAAAGACTAATGCCTTTCATATTGCTACTATACATCTTCATTAGCATTTCTATAGCCTGAGCAGTTGTTTTAGCCAAATACGAGATTTAATGTTATAATGTTGTCCTTTAAAATCTGTATTTCTTAAATTGTAGAATAAAGATTATTAATCACAGCACAATTCATCTCTATAAGCAGTCCAGTTACTTCCCTAGCATGAACTATTTTGACTATGGAGAAGAGTATTGGTGGAACATCTTCCAAGCAACATAATTTTAATATTTTAATCACAGTTATCAGATGTGAATACATTTCCCGGTTTTCTAGATCTTACTGTACAGGTGTACTTTTGTCTTGTCATTATCTTTTTGTGAAATCTCAGCAGTAAATTTTATTGTATAATTGGTAGCTTTGTTGTGAGAGAATTTTACTCTAAAATGGCTCTATGAATCAAGAGATGAAGATTTCTCCTTCAAATAAAGAGTTTTAACATTATTTTGATAGAATTCACTTAAATACTTAGTGACCAAAAATTCCTTTTTTAGAGAAAAAGGCATTAGAAAATAAAGGTAAATATAATACAAAAAACAAAAAATCAAGAAATTTTGAACTAAATCATTTTTAATTCAAGTCCCAATAATTTTGGATAATAAAGTCCAAATAATTATGGTTCTTCAGGGAAGGCTTGGAAAAGTAAATCATTCTAAATCGAGATTTCATACTGGACTAATTTCATTCTTCTCTCACTTTGCCTCTGCAAACTTGCTAATGCTTTTTGCTGATCCTATCTCCAAATAATTTTCAAAATATTTTTCAATGACAAGTGTACCTTTTGCACCAAGTTATTTGTGGCTGCATTTATCAACAATAAAAGAAATATCCAACCAATTTCAGTGACTACTACTATCTCTATGTATCTAAATCATCATCATCACACACACAATTTTTTTAATAAACCCAAAGTTTCAATTCTGCTCATTTTCTTTAATTCCTAACAGAACAAATGCCTAAAACATAATTCATAGGGATTCATTTTTAGGAAAGGCTTCACTGAGGGGTTATCAGAAAACAGTATTATTCTTGCTTTAATTTTAGAGAGCAAGTAAATTTTTTGAAAGCAATTTTATTAGTGAATATGCAGTTTTATTTATGCTAAATGCTTTTATAAAAGAGTTGATTCATTCTTCAAAAAACATTTTCTGTCATTTATCACTTTTGTCTTTACTATGTTTTCCCCTTTGCACTAACACAACTTCTAAGTTTGATCTGTATCATCATAGCATGCATTAACAAAGCGGACATGTGTTTCTTCCCCTTCTTTAAGTTTCATGCCAGTGAAAACTGAATTATTTTATTCTCAAGTTTCTTGAAAAAACTTCCCATAAATGACCACTTACTTGTGGCTACAAATACACTTTACTGACAATGAAAATGACATTGCAGATTTTCAGTTTGAGCTATATGAAAAAGTAAAAGCAGAAGAATTCACCCCCACCCACAAAACAAATGGAGATTTAGATTTGTCTGATTTTTTAGGCGAAGAAGAAGTTTTAGACTGGATAACTTCCAAAGATGAGGCTCCTATAACAATACAGATGATAAAACTATTTCAAGCATATTAAGCTTTGTCAATGAAAATTCAGATACTGAATCTGATAATAAGGAAGCAAAAATTACTTTCGATGAAAGTTCAGCATTAGGCTCAATATCTTAACTTTCTAGAGAAGTAAAATTTGTTAACACACATGAAATAATGATTATATGTAGACCTTAGGGAAAAAATAATCAAACAGAGAGTGGTAAAATAAGTAACAATAGAAATGATGCTCCAAAGATGTATTCATAGCACTTGTTTATTTATAAAAGTTACATTAAGAATCAATGCCCTTGTATTAATAAGAAGATCCTGTAAGAATTCTTAATATGTGCATTTGCTTTAATTATTTATGGGCAAATAATGCAAAGGTACTGTAAAAATTAGAAAGATAAAAATATAAACAACACTACAAAAATACACAAAAGTCACTAATCTGCATAACCCTTATTGTGTGTGGATTAAAGGGTTTCTTTAATATACCTATATATATACATCAACATAAAAAGTTCTTGAATGACTACATACTGCACAAGTATACATACTTAGGTATGGAACTTTGATACAAAAAAGACAAAAATATATACAGCATTAAAAAAAGTTTTTGTTTTTAAAAATTGCATGTAAAATCTACCTATGATGTCTCATATTTTGCTTTCATAGCATCTTTGTTTTTTCATCGCATTTCATAATCTAAGGACTGAAACTAAACATGCAGCAGTGAGCATGGACTACCTTTAACACTAAGATATTTTTAAATAACATTAATTACTTAAATTATCATTTTACAGCACACATTCACAAAATAAACTTACTTGCTTCTTTCTTTAAAATATCTATAAAATCTCTTGAGCCATTATTCTGTACATTTTTGGTCATTTCAACAACAAGGGGAGTCAACAAATTTCGGAATTCATGAAACAAGGACAAAAAGAAAACTTCTGTACAAGGCTACAAATAAAAATAAAGCCAGTTAGCATACCAAAATATTATAAAAACTCAAAGGCAGAAATTTTTCAATAATGGAAATTACTGATTAAAAAAAAAAAAAGGTGAAGACACAGTACAGTACAAAAACCGACATCTAGACCTCTAGATCACCAGCAACCACCTTTTCTTTTAAAAATTTGTTTTTAAGCTATACATTTGTGCATTTTTTTCATAATAAAATACAGACAGTTCTGACTCTTAATTTTATTGCGGCACTAACTTCAACCTGGTCAATCATTTATTTAATAATTTTTTGCTTTCATCACTGCTTTTCAACACACTGTAACTTGAGAAATGACTCACTAAACATACAAACTTTTTTTTTAAATATTTGTATTGAATATCAAATGGCATGGCAACCTTTTACGCTGACATTACACTTGGCCATGATTACAAACTTCAGCTAAATCTAACCTTACCATAATTGCCAAGCACTGATATGCATACCTGCCAACCTACAACAGTCAAAAATCAGGATATTTTTTTTAAGAAATCGGGAGAATTTTCTCAATGACAAAAGGATTTTTTAAATAATAAAAATATGTAGAAAAAAATATATTTTTAATAACGAATTAAATTTAAATGGTTCGAATTAATATCTGAAAGTTGTTATTATTTCTTAAAAGCAAAACTACTTACAAGCAGGGGAAAAAAAAGCAGTTTTATTACTTGTACCTTCTAGTAATAGAAAAATATTCTAATCAGTTTCCTTAATCATTAAATACTTAATAATCAGATCACTAATCACTGATTGCAAAACATGAATTAATGTAATTCTGACTATGGAATTGTGTTAAGAACATCGCATGATGGCAAAATAGAATGCACAAAAAAGGAAAAAACTTTGTCAAGGCCCGAAGACAAAAATATAAATATTCATTCTTCATAAGATAAAATTATAATAATCGGAAAATGTGTCCCTTGTCAAGTAATTTTTTATTTTGGGAGAGCGTTACGCTTATATTGGACATGGATTTAGGATTCCCATACATAAAGCAGAAACGTGCCAAATCTCAGTGATGAAACGACTTTGGTTTATTTTATATGCATCTAGAGGGGGGAAACACGCTTTCAGACACCAAAATCACTTTTTTTGGGGGGGGGGGGG
>KK121993.1:648968-674122 GCA_000611955.2 Stegodyphus mimosarum
AAAAAAATTCACTGTGGACATGCTGAAAAATAAAATTTTCTCCATTACGCTAGCCTTGTAATACTTTACCGACAAAAAGTAATCTCCCACCCATTGATTTTAAAGCACGGCATTTTACTATTGACTATAGAAAACTAAACAGCATAACAAAATATCTGGTTTACCCCTTACCAATAACTGAGGAAATAATATGCAAAATTAAATCTACAAAATGCACAACAACGCTGAAACGTGTGTCTGGATAATTTCAGATATCTGTGAAACTGGAAGATGTGCCAAAAACCACATTCATTACCAGATAGGTGTTGATGGCTTCCTTAGAATGCCATATGGCCTATTGGAGCTTCTGCTACATTTCAAAGAGCTATCGACATAATCTTAAGGCCTGTCTCTGGAAAATCAACATTCATATATTCAGATGACCTAACAGTCACAAGCGACACAATTAATAAACAAATGTAAGCCCTAAAAGTATTTATTGATAAAGCACAGAAACAGTAACCAAAAAGAAAATATATACACCAAAACAGAACAAACCCATACATCATATTTGGAATTTAATGTTCAAGTCACAAAAACATAATATTGGAGAACCTATCCTCATTGCAGCTGGATATCAACTGTTGTTAAGTTGTTCTCATCACCACCAGACGGCATTCAATAAAATAGTTCAGTTACATCCAAATCATTCTGTTAGAAAGTTCTGTAGAACTTCTAATCTGGTAGAGTTAGGGCCAGATTACGACTTTTAAAGTCCCTAAGTATTTAAAAGATTTTGGTGCCCCCACATCATTGTTTTTCCCCTATTCGTTCTTTCTGGGTTGTTTGAGCTGCACCATACATTCCATTGTAAAAGCAGCAATGGGAAATTTTTCCAGTACTTCCTTTCCTTGATGTTCTTTAAGCATGTGCTTATTTTGTTTAATGATTAATCAGGCTTTCACTATAAAGTATTCCAGAACTAAATCACTAATTTCACTGACAGAAGAAAAATAATATGAACGTTAAAGGCACAGAGAATAAGTCTATAGTGAACGACAGAAACGTCTATGATAAAAGAAATGAGAGAACAAATTATCACAATTTACTGCCCAGTGGCATATATAAAAATAAAATGATCCGTTTTATATATTTATAACTCATACTTACCTTAAAAAAATATAGTTAACAACACAAAAAAAAATTCCCATGGAAATTAATACAACTAATTTAACTTTATTTTTTTACTCTAAATTAATGCTTACATACCAAAACTATTTTGTATGCTAAATAACTAAAATGCCAAAACAAAATTATGTTCAAAGCATAATTCAGAATAGTGATAAAAATAGCAAATTTTTGCAATTTTCAGTTAAAATTAGATTTATATAAATTGCACTGCATAGAATTTTAAAAGAATAGAAAATGATGTCATAAATATTCAAGTATTATAAATGAAAACTGATATTTAGAAGTTGTTAGTTGCAAAATTGCATTATTTTTATTGTAAAGTTTCAGAGGTTGCATTTTTATTGCAGGTAGTAAGTTTCAGAATTAGCCAATTCACCATTGCATTTTCACTGATAAGGTAAATAATTGTATTATATTTTGAAACTTTTAAAATAATTTGTTTTAATATCTATACATTCTCTCTCCCCCAAAAAAACTACACACAATACTTTGTTTTATATATGGGCTTATTAATTTACTTTTAATTATTTTCATTATGAATATAAATATATATATATATTTTTACTTGTTATGCAGTTTCATTTATGCATACACTAAACATACGTTTAGCAAATTATTAAAGAGAGAATGAAACTTACAATAAGAAAAATCATTCAGTAATAATTACTCATACAGTCAAACAATTTTGAAAACAAATACAGATTTTGTCAATGCTCATTATAGCAACTAACTTAGGCAAAAATTTCTCATAAGATTAACTTCCCTTGCATCTATTTATAACCTTATTTTTCTTTAGGATGCTAGGGGTAGTTATAATAGTACTTAAAAATATTATTACAACCACATTAGTAGAAATCATCATATTTTCAGAATACGCTAAACTCTGTCAACCGTGCACATTACTATTCTTCAAGTACGCATGCTCTTAACAATCCTTCATTCAAGCAAAGTTGCCCAATTCATAGGCGTTCTTTTTGTTGTGTTACAAGTTCCAATGATTTATAGACAAATCATGATATTTTTTGCGTAAAACTCTATTTTAAAATATGCACTTGCAGAATTTGTAAGCAATGGAAGAAACTGTAGTAAATTTTCTGCAAAAATACAGTATAAAAAGAGAATGTTTGCATTACGTTGGTGCATGGGAACATATTTGATTACAAATAAAGCTGATGCATTTGCTAGTCCAGCGCACAATGCCAGAGTTGTGCATGATGCTCAGTTTGTATAATTCTCCAATTTTTTTTAAAGTAAAAACAGATCACTACTCACAGCAGAAAAAAAATTACAGAAAGATTTTGTGAAAAATGTGTTTCATTATTTTAATGTATTACATAACCCTTATTTATTAATTAAGATTTTTATTTTAAACTGATAAAGTATGGTTTCTTTTGATACGTTGATCAAGTTGAGGAACTTACAAGATAGTTTGACAATTTTTTTCAAGAAGAAAAAAAGTTTCCAAAATTGTCCACAATAAGTGGGTTTAATCTTTTCATTTGTAACAAATTCTCATACTACTCCATGGTGATAGCATTAATATTTATGAGCTGTTATATTTTAGCTGTTATAATAAGCATCAACTTCATACTGAGTATACCTTTTCATATAACAAAAAAATTATTATTATTATTAAAAAAAATCAAACTCACTGCATTCTAAGAAAGGTCCAATTTGTTGAAATATCAGAGATAAAAAATTAACAGCATCATTTTCCTTGGAGCAATCTTTGAAACCATTTACAACAAGTTTTCTTAAAACTGCAAGATAAGAAAATTACAAAATCTGATGCCAAATTGACAATTCAAGTAACAGGCTTTTACTTCACACACACATAAAAAAAGAAAACAACATAGAATGACTAAAATTTTCTTCTTATTTTAAGTATTTTGTTTGGAGATGTCATTCTTACTTTTATTTACACTTACTTTTAAGGGTTAAAAAGGAACTTTCTAGCAATTCTTTCAGTTTGCAAGAACCAGTTTGTACTTGATGTAGAAATAATTTGCTTCTGTTAATCCACAACTGAAGTATGTTAGCAAATATACTATGAGTTAACTATAACAAAAAATTTCCAGAATTACTTTTACATGAAATTACAGCAATATAATACTAAAAATTATTTTCTATTTTATATATATGTCTTTAATTGTGAATTATCTTTTCTATACAAAATTTCAAACATTTCTCACATTTGTGATAAATGAATGCTTCAGGTTTAACTGAGGCAAAAAAAAAAAAAAAAAAAAATTCATAACTTGAAAGACTACTCAAAAGAAATATCACACAAATAAGCAATAAAATAGAAAAATGAAGATAAATAAAATATTGCACAGTATTCATTTTGAATGGATGTAATTCATTGCATAAATGTTTTTACCTCTAACATTACAAACAGCCGACGTTTTTGTTGACAATTTCATATCATTACAATAATTTTTGGCTTCAAACATCTTACAACTATCACACAACATAACTAAGGGTTTATTTTCTTAAGAAAGAAAAACTTTATGAATATTTTATTATTTATTCTATGAAAAGAAATACAGGATGTCACACAGTTTTTGAATAGTTAGAAAATATGTTTAAGTATTATTAAAGCTAAGTCATAGAAATCTGTAATAAACTATGCTTATTTCCATTTAGGCTAATGTACAGCGCATAATTGCATTGTATAGTCATTGTGCATCTTCTGTGACTTTCACTAAAGCTCAGCTTACACCTTTTTCTTGCACAGCTTAACATTTGGCAAGAACTGTTGAAGTCATTGCAACTTCAATATACCAATTATTTAACACATTTTTTATGCACTGTTTACTCATATGTGGACTGTTTCCTTATACAGTGGAATACATTATCCTCACTTAACAAGCATAATGCATTCCTGAATCTTACTTGTAATGCAAAATAATTTTTTTTATGGAAATCGATGTGAAATAGGGCAAAGCATCCCATTTCCGAAAAAAAAAAAAACTCAAATTTACAGCAATGTAATTATTATTTATGATGCATCCTTCTTTACAAGACAGTTATCTAAAGATATTTATTTTTGCAGACGCTTAAAAATTTGGCAAAAATAAGACACAGCATTATCGTTAAATAAATTTTAATGCACACAGCTATTGCCTTATTAGGGTATGCTTATCAAAGTATGATGCAACAGTTCCCTTATTTCTGTGGAAGGTTGTTGCTTTGCTGAGGCTGTTTTCTCCTTCTTCACAACTTTTTGCTGTGGTGCAGAATGCAGCTCCATAAACTCTTCGGTGGCCAGCTCCTTGCTACCTCATCAATGTCATTGTTATCCACCTCCAGCTATTTTCTCTGCTATCCTTCCCATAACCTTAACCATAAACACTATATCTTTGATTACTGGCTTCATAGGAACTTGCTCAAACCTCTCGGGGTAGCATTTAACAGTGCTGTCTGCTTGGTAACTCTCTCTCATGCCTTACTGATATGAAGCAGGAAACTATGTGAAAGTGATCTTTTCAAAACTCTCCGAGAGAGAAATTGGTTCTTTTAGTTCCTTCAAAACAACACTTTAAGAATGCTTTTAGTGTAGAATGTTTTAAATTTGAAAAGACCTGCTGGTCCACAAGCTGCAGTGAAGGAGTGGTGTTGGGAGGCAGTGACTCAATCTTGATGAATTTAAATTTTTCAAGGAGATAATCTTCTAGGCCTGGAGGATATGCAGAAGCACTGTCCATAACAAGCAAGGCATGGAGTGGCAAATTCATATCAAGCAAAGGGTCTCCCTCCCTCAGAAGGACAAAACACTTTATTAATCCAATCTGTAAAAAGGTCATGTGTCATCCAAGTCTTGTTGCTGGATCCCCACATGACATTTTAGCCTGCTCATCTGGACTTAATATTTCTTGAAAGTTCATAGATTATCCAAATGTTTAACAAGCATTTGTTTTATTTTCAAATCACCACTTGCATTTTCCTAAATCAACAGCGTGAGATGGTCTTTCACTAACTTGTGGCCTAGCAGTGTCTTTTCCTCTGTGGTAATATAAGCTCACTTCAGCATTTTTTTCTAGAAGACCTATCTCATCAAAATTACATATATAATCCTTAAAATTCACAAGTTTCTTGAACACGCCGATAAAGCTCTCAATTGCCTTTATGCCTAAGGTTGCTGCTTCTGTTTCTGTGTGCCTCATAATACTGTGGATGCCAGTTCTTCTCTTAAAGCTTTTTGAACCACTCACAGATGTCTTTAATGCTTCTTTTTCATGAATGAATAATCCTGGCGTCTTCTTAATGAAGTCGCCAAAAATTAGTTTCACCCTCTCACAAATTATGCTTTTGTTAATGTATAAATTATGTTCAAATGTTAATACATATTATGTTTGCATAATGTGTTTGCCTGGTATTTGCTTCTCATTGATCTATATAATAAGCAATCTTTCAACATGATCAAAAATACATGACCATTGCATAGAAATTCTTGTGACACACTTTGAAGCACCAGCCTGCTTAATATTATCTTTCCTTTTGAGGATAGTGCAAACTGTCCCTTGTACACCAATTATATGTGTGTGCTAAGTCAGCCACATTCACACCTTGTTCTCATCTCTCAATGATTTTGTGTTCAACTTCTAAACATGCTTTGCACATAAAAAATAATAATAGCAATAATAATAATGTGTCTGAATACAGAACTTTCCCAAGTGACAGTAAGATGCTAGCTGAACGAGTGTTAAACACAGATTAACGCTTAAGTTGCATGTAGGATCCTGCATGTGACATCATGATATCTTCACATCACTCATCAAGGGAGTCCCTTTTTTGTATTTTGTTTTGCTTGCTATATGAACTAATTATGGAACATTATTATGAACATATGAACAATTATGGAATTATATCACTAATTATGGAAAGTGCTCATTAAGTGAAGTTTGATTATACTGTATAATTGTGAAAATAAAAAACAGAAATAGGCTTCTGATAAAAGATGGTTCATTACACAAACTTCCCATTTGTTCAAAGAACTGCACTAGGAATAACAGATTGGCAGGAATGATTAGACTTTTACCTTTCTTTATTTTCTATTACCAAAACTTAAGTAAATTTTAGCAAGCATTTTATTACTGCATTAAAAAGCTTTGCCAATACTACTTTATATACAGACATCAATATAACAGTGAAAAACTTACATCTGCAGCTTAAGTGGTAAACTGAGAAATCAACTGTTAGCCATGTAACCTAAATTTATAAGATTTTTATTTGCACATTTACTATGTTTGAATGCATGAAATGCCGATCTTTAATAAATATTTGAATTAAAACAGTTTTCTTTATCCTCCCCCCCCCAAAAAAAAGGGCGGAAACGGAAGAAAGAAAAAGAAGAATATTTACAAATATATCAATTCCTTCCTTTTTTGGAAATTTAGACTAACGGCCCCATAGTCAATTAAGACAAAAATTACTTAAAAACACAAGCACAAGTAATGAGAATATTAGTACATTTTACTGTAGTACAAAATTAAAAGAACAGAAAATTATTTTTAGAAGTGATTATATGTATAAGTTTGATATTATTTAAATTTAATATATAATAAAAATGATCTGAATATTGAGATGAGAAAGATGAGAATAGCATCCTAGAAATTAAAACATAAAAAAGTAAAATTATATAATTTAGTCCTCAGTAAATAATGTACGGGTACTAGTAAAACAAAAAATACAGTTTAGAAAGGGAACAACTAGTTAAAACCTTTTATTTACCATATAAATAATAATTAACAGCAAATATTTATTAATTATTAAAATTTTTAATGTTTTTGCTCGTTATGAGTGTGGCTAAGTGCATATTTTTATACATAGAAAGAGAACTGTAATCCACAACGACCTTTGTGGCAAAGCTTAACTAAGAATATTAAAAAGGCTTCAGCAACTGATTTATAGTTTATTTCATGTATTCCTTCATGTTGAGCACTAGTGAACTGGTGTAATACATTTGGATACACATTGTTGTTTTATTCTGAGTATTGCTTAACAAGCATATACCATCCACATACCATATTAGTTCTTAGTTTTTATAACTTCCTTCAATTTTGAAGGGATCAAAAACATTAACCAGGGAGATGCTTGTTAACAATATAGTTATTTATGTGTGTGTGCATGTATATTCCTCAAAGGGCAGCACCAAGAACCACTAAATTTTGAACACAGTTCTCCACTCGAATATGTGTACACTGAAGCCCGAAATTTGAATTATTTTTTCATTTAGTTCATATTTTGTGCTAATTTAACAAATTTTTTTATGAAGAAACTTCATGATTTAAAAGCAATTGGTAATGCATAAGATATTTCCAATTTAATCAGAAAACTGAGAGATTTAACACGAACACAACCATATCAAAAGAAGAACATTTTTTTGTCTTAGGACACTATAATTTTTTATTCTGAAGTATATAATATATATGCAAAACATATTACATTTATATCTGCTTATCAGACCTTAATTAGTTTGTATTCATTTGGATACATGACATCTAGGAGGCCAAAAATTCTATTTTGACACCAAAGTTTTATGTATTTCTGGGGCATCTAAAACCATTACTTCAATCACACATAGAATTTGCTTTCTTTAAAATACATGTGGCCAAATCTGAATGCATGATATAATATACAAACTAATACAAGTCACCAATTAGGCTAATATAAGTTGTGTTTAGATACAAATGTCAGCAAAAAACATATTACTGCTGCTCAGAATAAAATATTTTCATCTTCCACATTAACAATTTTAAACAAATTATAAAACACATTCCTTAATCAGGGTTGCTACTCAAACAGGACAATGGAATTCCCTGACTTTTCCAGGTTTTTCAGGTGTGTTTTACAAAAATTCCAGTCTATCCACTTAGTGCGCGTTGGCTGTGCTCAGAGGTAAATTAATTATGGTACCGCTTGAAAACACAAAAATCTGCCAACTACATATGACTTATCTCCAAAGCATTTCTAGTATAACTATAAGAGGAGTTGTTTTTTCCACTGAAGATTGAGATTAGAATATGCCTAATCTGGATTAACAAATGTCCTTTTTGCAAACATTTTGCAGCTAGACTATAAAGAGAGAAATCTATTTAAAGATATTTTTAAATAAATTCAGGTATTTTACATTTATTTAGCAGCATGCATAAGCAAAAAATATTGCATTTAATTTTGTGATGTTGTGTCATCATGCTGCTAGAATAAGTTTCAGAAGTACACCAGAGAACATTTTCTGGAATTTAAAAGTATTATTAACTAATAATAAATAAATTTAGAAGGAAGGAGCCACATTAAATGATACAAATAGAATTAAAATAAAGTTAATTACTTAAAAATTAAAAACTGAATTACAAAAATCAACTATATTTTGGCGAATATAATTATATTAAATGGTTAGCCTAGATGACTGATTATTCCTTTCTTATTATTATTTTAATGCAAAATGACAAATAAGCTGTTTATTAAAAAGAAAAAAATGGTTTAAAGGATTTTGTGGTAAAATCCTAGTATACTGTATGGCCTTGGCCCGATTTTAAAAATTGAATGATGTACATGCGATACATAATTCCTCGAGAAAAGTGATCGCTTCCAAAGGTGGTGTAAAAATCACTTTTTTGGGGGGGGGAGGATCGCCGTATAAAATTCCCTGACTTTCCCTAACTTTTTTAGTCAACTTTTGAATTTCAACTTTTTCCAGTTTTTCAGGTTTTACAGGTAGCATGGCAACCCTGATTAATGCATTCTGTTTAAGTATTAGAATATGAGGAATAAAGAAATTATACAAAAACCTAACAAACATAAGACTTAATGATTGAGACATAAGACTTAATGATTTATTTATGCATTCTTTTCAGCTATCAACAGTTTTTAAAAATATTTTTAATATGCAAGTGTTTTCTAGTAAAATGACTTTACAAAATGTATTATTGCACACTACTTGCAATTTACTCTTTGCTTCTGAATAGCTTTGCTGTCAAGAATTTGCACTGGTTTATATGTAATTTTGTACAAAAAGAAATATTGGTATTTACATATTAATGCAACCCCCTTGGCCCAATTTGGGGATTTTTCACAGATGAAAAGGTAAAAGCTACTTCTCAGGTACAAAATGGTGATTTTCACATTTTTTTAAAAGATTCACAAGCTATCAATATTTATCTAAGCTGACAAATATTATCAACATATTTTAGCAATTTTTAATACAAATTTTAACTGCTAAATAAGAATTTCATGATGCATTAAAAAAATAAAACACTTTCATTCATCTCCACATCTTTCTGTATCCCCCCCCCCCGATATTCTTTGCCTTAAGTACACAGTTATCTATTTTTCCCTTAAAAAAAAAAAAATCATAGAATTGCAGAGACTCACTGAAACTCAGCCAAAAAATATCACGGTTTGATTATAAAAATCATTGAAACTTAGAATACAACAAAAGAATGCATATGAAAATGTCGATGTTGCTTGATTGAAGGACTGTTATAAGAATGATTGCGTGAAGAGTGGTCATGTGCATAGTTGCCAGAGTTTGTTACATTCTGAAAATCTGGTGACTTTTGTTACATTCTAAAAATCTGGTGAAGGTGGTTGCGATAAGACGTAAATACCAAAATATTTAATTCAAAAGATTCAACCAAGTATTTTTTCCCCCTAGGAGAAAAAGGAAAACAGACAAAGGGGAAAGAAACTGTACCCTTCTTCCAAAATAAATAAATACCTAAAAATTAAAATTAAACTGTATAGTATAAGAATTGTAACTTAAAATTTGAATTACATAAAAACACAACTGTAAATTACAAACAGAAAAAGATTTTCATAAATTACCTGCTGAAAGATTCGTCTGTCTCCAGTCAAACGTTTTGAAGCTAAAGACTTTACAACATGATGCATAGTTAATAAGGCTCTTAACTGCTGCAATTCTTCCACAGATTGCACTCCAAATAAAAGAGTAGGAAATAATTCTGGCCATTCTTTAGGAAAATCAAACCGTGCTATTTTAGAAATAATTACAGAAAACTGCAGAGCTATCTATAAAGAAAAATACATATATAGTAGAAATTAAGTTCTTAAAAAATCAATTTGCTTCATATACTAGTAGTATATTGACATTTTTGGAGAAATTTGAATTAACTATCGAGCTAGATTTAATGCATATGAGCATGAATATAACCTTCTATCACTATCACTGTAATTATTAAAAACACCTTACCCCCCAAAACTAGAACAATTTAATTTTTATAATTTTATATATTACTACTAATATAAATTTTATAATATAAATTCTCAAAGAAATTTTGCATCATAAGAGTTGAAAAGTCAGGATTTCAATTCTATTTTAAATCATTAAATACAAGGAATTAAACAAAGTAGTTCCTTATTATTGTGGCCGTTATTATTTAAACAGTGCAAAAAAGTTGCCAAGTTTTACTTAAGAGCTTACACAGCAAATGCTTAATTCTTGCACACAGTTTGCAGCTACCAACTTTCATGATTGCTATTAATATAATAGAAATCATTTTTGCATCCAAAGAACTTCCATACAACCTTTAAACTTCTTTTGCGTTAATGGATTAAACCAAAGCTGCCCTTCTCTTGCACCTTGTTTCATCTGAGGATGGAAGGATTATAAGTGACCACGCTTAGCACTACCAAGCATTTTGTGGCAGTTTATAACACATAATGATGGTATTACTAAAGGTGGGGGAAATAGAATTTCTCATTTATTGCTGGCAAACATTTTCCTTAATAAAGGCTAAAAATTAAAAACCAGAAGATGTGATGGAAAACTGGGAGTCTAACAATAAAACCAGGAGAGTTGGTCGCAACAGTACAAATTTGACAGAGATCGTACGACCTACATAACTAACTTTCAGTAAAATAATGAAAAACTGGCAAACCTCTTCTCTTTGTGTTCTGCTGTGAGGAATCTGGGTACCCACTGAGAACACAATTTCTTAAAGTTTAGCTTTTCAGTCACAATTTTGTACACCACCAACCGAGAAACATGGGGAAATTCCAATGAAAGACTGGTTATCAAAAAAATTATGACGAGAAATTCAAAGTCTTTTGAAATATCTCAACAGAATTTTATTTAAGTATCCAAATTATTACATGAATTACCAACCAATATGCTTAGAATTAATTATTTTATTACAAGGAATATTGCAATTATATCTATATTTTCTAACAAGCCAAGCTTAAAACAGAGAACGAAAAACAGAAGAGAAAAAAAAATTGGAGTCTGTATTTCTGTATCTAGTATAAGAACTATGCAAATAAATTTCAAAAGCACAGTTGTCCGAAAACAAATACAAGTCAATGCAAATAATCACTCCAAATAAGCAGAAATAGCAGCAGAGAATACAATTTGTGTAATACTCTGATACTTTTTTAAACATGTGCAATTCTCTGGTTTTTTTTTAATGTAAAAACAGATTGCTACACACATGGAGAAATAACAGTGAGTGTAATGCCAAGTTTATGGAATTCTCTGATTTTTTTAAGCTAACACAGATCACCACATATATATGAACAGAAATAGAGAAAAAAAGATAAGTACTTTATTCTAGGTGTTTCTTGCATTTTTATTTTGTTAATTGGTTCTGTTTCATGTAGTTCTTAGAGCAACGCCTTTTTTGAAAATGGTTGTTGTCTTTAACATCTTAGTTTGGAGAAAAATTGTGACTTTTTGGAGAACCATGTGGATAATCATAGAGTACCTTCTTTCCCCCCCCCTCCTCCCCAGTAAGAAATTTTCATTTATCAGCCATTATTTAAAACAAGAATATTTTACTAATTCAGAAAAACTGATTTGTACTTTTTTTTAAACTTCTCTAAATTAAAAAATCAGAAGTTCTGATAGTCCTGATATTAAAACCAAAAATCATATTTTCCCAATCATTTTTATTTTCCCGATTTTCCATAACTCTCCAAAATTTTTTAAATCATTCTAAATCCTATGCATATTACATGAATGTCATTTAGTATTATGAATGGTTACATGAAATCACAGTATGCTTTATATTACTCACAGATAAAAACATATTATTGTGCTTAAAACTGTGAATTCTATATATTTCTAAAATAAGTTACTTACTTGATAAATGGGCTCATTGAAAGAGGTGAGTAATCTTTGTCTGAAAATATTTTTCTCATCACTGGCAATTGAACTAAAATATAAAATACTAATTAATGAATCTATAGGAAAAATTTTCAGATACTGAGAATATAATAGTTCATACTTACTTTTGAACTGTTTTCCTCCAGTAACGATCAACACCATTTTTTATACATAAAACTGAAAGCCATCGGATATTTACATCTAGAGATTTGTCACATGCAATGGTCTAAAGGAAAAATCAATTTTAAGAAATTTACTAAAATAATGAAAAATAAATAAAATTACACACCATTAAAATCAGAAAAACATAAAAATTATTACACTAAAAAAATTTCAGAACAGATTTTGACATGAACATGAGTTTTTTAACATGTAAGGTTTTTCCTTACCAACACCCACTTTCCTTTGATTGAAATTCCTTTTATTTTTATATAGGAGATCACGATTAGCAGGTGAAAAATTCTGTTAGCCAAAAAAGGTTTGTTCTCCTGTGAAACGTATCAACTCTTTCCAACTACAGGCTTCCTAAAGCTCTCACTAAATCTCTCCTCATATTTCCCACCAATCCATGTTCATTGAAATATGCCAACTTTCAAATTTCACAGTAAATTCATACAATTGTTCTAACATACCTGGGCTTCTCCGTTCTGTGAAGTCTGATAGATCTGATACTTCTTGATATAACTGCCAACAGCATGGGCAATATTATTTGAATAATTTCTGCATCGGATTTCTCCCTATATAACACTTTTACAACCTGAACTTTTCTCAAAATAAATGTAGTTAATTCATCTCCATTCATCTGATACGTACCTTACACTTTCGATTCTAATTTTGCAATATCTTTGACCTCAAGAACTGCTCATAACAGTGCAGTTTTAAATATATCCAATTCCTAATTCCTATTTTCCGATACCTTTGTACCACTTCAATGCTTGACCTTGCAGTGGCACGGCATCAAATATTTAATAGCAACATTCTGAAATTCTCCAGGGATAACAGAAAATGAGCTTCTAAACTTTCAATAAAAGTCGAGATTGAACATCTAGCAACAAAGCTACTAATTAGTTTCATAGATACCTGCATGGTATCTAAAATAAATGTAAACCCTTTATATAGGGTTTGCCAGTGTTGCAAAAACCTGGAGTCTTAAAAAGGCCAGGCTTAGTGTTGTGCCATTGCTGGGAACAGATCTTGACAGTAATAGAGTCCTAATTGTGTTATATGAAGTAAAGTCTAACTCAGATCCTATTAGACTGGCAAGCAGGTTATCACTCTATATGAATACGAAAAAGTCCTCTTTGGATATCACTTGTCTATTAAGTTCGCCGCCCCCCCCCACACACAGCAAGAAATATGAAAAATGAGCAATGCCCTCATTGAGACTTGAACTCTGGACCTTCCCATACTAACCAAACATGCTTTCCAATTACACCATGAAGGCAGGTGGTAAGGAAGTAGAAAAACTATCTTACACCAGCTTATCCATTGTTTAACAGAAATTGGATAGCAAAATATTAAGTATGTGCTTCATCAAATATTTAATATTTTGCAATGTAGGTTTATCAGTAAAATAAGCCCAGGTCACGCCAACACGGTCATGCATTCGGCGGAATGCGTTGACAAATCAGAAGTGAGCTCAGAGGTGGCATTTTCCAAACGAACTGAGAACGCACGAGTTGACTTAACTTCACCTTTCCCATGCTTGACGTGCCAGTTTCAGGCACCTTATTTCAACCGTCCAGTTTATACCCCGGTTTTTAAATGACTGCACTTTCAAAAATTCATCTTGATGAAAAAAAAAAAAGTCAAACGGACTAATCTTAATAAAAATTTCAGATAATAATAAAAAAATGCACATGCTAATAGAATAAATAGCTTTATAAATTATTTAAAGGAAAATTCTAAAAATAAACCTTAATAACCAATCATAAGTTATATATGGTTGATAATTTTTATAGAATAATCTAATGCAATAGTTTGTTGCAAAAAAAATAGTGATGGATTTCGAAATTCCAGATTTTGAATTTTTCTCAAAATATCTACATCTACATCAATTTAAGGTTGCTCTTTTTGGCTTCTTGAGTTAAAGATTTTGGATTCAAGTGTCACTAGGAGTGGTGTTGTAATGGAGTTGGTATTTTAAAAATAATATTTACAGAAAATATTATCACTAGTTTCAGAGTAGCTCAAATGCTTCTTCAGTTTTCTGAGCGTAAAGTGCGAACACTATGCTTACCCACAAGATACCTTAGCGTGGAGGTAACACACTCAAGTAGAAAATTCAGCGGGTACTAGGGACTTGTACTGCGGATTCAGGCCTTTCTTTTTGCTACCTTTGATGATGGTACGAATACACAATTTTTTTTTTAAATATCTATGCGACTTTTTTTCGAGGAAGGGGACACAAGAAGCTTGCACTTATTTTTTCACTTCATTTCATTCATCATTCATATAAACTTAATTTTTGCTCGGCATTGTGTGCATTATCCTTCTTTTGACAACGATCCTTTCGTATAATTCATAAGATGATCCGATTCTATTTCGGCTGACATGAGACTAGCAAAAGCAATACTGGTATTAGTATAAAGTTGTTGTTTCATCTAATTAGAAAATTTAGTGAGTTCTGAATTTTAAATGCGTGGTGATGAATAAACCATTTGTTTAAAAAAATTAAGAAAACTGTTATTCATATAAAAAAGAAACTCGCTAGTATGTAGCTGATTTTGTGGAATACAGCTATGCATTTTAATGGCTTCATGTTGGTTTTTCTTAACACGCATGACCACTTTTCGAACAATTTATATATGAACTTAACCAGAGGTTTAATCTTGATGATAATTTTTCATTAATTTAAGGAATTTTTCCATGAGCATTAACAAATTTCCCAATTGTGGAATTCAGTTTTTAATGCAGAAAAAGAAGTATTATATAAAATGAAGTTACTTCAATGAATTTTAGATAAAAGTGACCTTGTAAAATAAACCTTTAGATAGTGGCTGTTCATTAATATATGAATGATTAATTGAAGTATTTACATTTACACTTAAGGTAAAAAATATGTACATAAGGCAGAAACTAAAACATTTTTTTAAAAATTGATGTTGTTTATTAAAAAATAACTATTTTTTTAAGCGTGATATTTAATTTAGTAATGCTGTAAATACTACATATACTTAAACAAAATATACTTTTTTTACTGCTTTATTTCAACCAATTAAGGAAGTTCGTTTAAGGAAGCATTTAAGGGAAGTTCATACATCATGCAAAAACATTTATGGTATTCTACCCCATGAAAAATTTACTCTCCAAAATAGAATAATGAATTTAGGATTTTTTAATTATCATTCAACAAAATTCATAAATAAATAAAATTAGATATATATAATGATCATTTTCTGGGATATCATATTCCTATCTTCCAAACGATTCTTTTCTGAGATATTCTGACAAAAATTAGTCTTCTGCTTTTGAATAAATGAGGCTAGAAATTTGTCAAATTGATGAGGTGTCATGCGAAAGTAATTAAAAGGAATTTCATTTCGTTCAAGCGCATTTCTTCAATTACATTATTTACATATCCTTACTGCAGTCATCTCTCACATATTAATATAAACCACTGCATTCTGCTTCTCTTACACAAAGTAAAATAAGTTTTAATTGAGCAGAAATTAAATCCATTTTAATTTAAAAGTGTAATAGTAAAAAATCAAAACACCACAAAAAAATTTCACATTTCTCCCCAAGTTTCCGATACGAAGAGCCATCTAGTGCAAACATATGGCAACTTTTAAAGCGAACGCAGAAAGCATTTTTTTTCCCACGTTGCCCCTTTTCGCCCCAACGGACCAATGTGAACGCAGCTTTACACTTGCAGAATAAATACATCAACACTGTACCACAACAGCTAGTATAATCTCTCTTGAAATTACATAAAACTTTTGCAAACCAGCTGCCCTCATACAGCTTAACTGCCTATTCAGAAAAATAAATCAACCACAGAAGTAAATAACTGATTTATCTATGCAAAAGTATGAAACACAATGCCATAAATGCAAAATAATTTACACCGAAAGATAAAAATGCAACACGAAAACAATTTTTATACATAGTATAATGACACAAAAAGAATATTTTGGTATTATTAATAGAAATGTTCAGTAAGTCAAAAAATGAAACAGTTCAATATCTCTCATTGTATTTGTCCAGCTGGTATAACTAAACTTACATTTTTCATGTCTCAAAAATGCACTTAGATTATATATTACATTTATATATAACACTGTTCTAATATACTATATACATATTTTGACACAAAATTGGATTCCTCTGAAATGGCATGCTAATTTTTTTTCCTCGTCATTTAATACTATGTCTCAAATTATTTATACACATCAAATTTTGGGTTAAGAATTCTACAAAATCTGTGCATGGATGAGATTAACTGATCAATCATTTGAATGACCAATTCATTTGCTTATCTGAGTTAGGCCCAGTCCACATTAGCTCGGATAATCAGGGTTCTACAGTATTAGAATAAAGTATCCCTTACCCTTGTATTTCAATTAGCATAATGAGAGAGAATATTAGTAATGATAATAATTATTCCTTTATTAATATTAGTAATGATAATAATGAGCCAAATCATTTCAGATCTATGGGGGCCAAAATTTACTAACATATTGTGTTAAAAAAAATGCTCACTGTGTGTGATAACTAGATGAAGAAGCTAAATTTAAGAGTTGAAATACACAGAAAACAAAATTCATTTTAGTAGGTTGGGCATAAACAATGGCTCTGATAAAAGGTTTAACATTGAGCACTGGGTCATTTTATTGTTAAAATAGCTCTTGTACTGAAATATATATATATATACATATATCCAGATTGTCTATGAGGCTTATCACTATTTCAGAACTGTTTCATCTGATGCCCTGAATCTCATCCTGTGTGGAGGAGAGTTTTAAGTCTTTTTTTTACTCAGGGCAAAGATGAAAAGTGTGATTCATAATTTTAATAGCTGCATGCTTGTAAATGGATTGAGAAAAAGGTGACATTCCCTTCGACTAATGTAAGATCATATGTGATGTGGTTGTGTCAGAATTTCATACACCAAGTTTCAGTTTTAATGTTTTAATTAATAATTACTTCAATGGTTAAATAATAAAGAATACTGTCAAAAAAAAAAAAAAGAAAGAAAGAAAAAAGTTAGGAAAAGACTGATGCATGCGGGTCTGATATCCTGAAGAAGGCTTATGCAATGAGGAAAAAAGTAACAGAAAAATGAGCAGTACAGAGAATAGAAATATGAGGAATGCTGAGATTAATTTGCAAAATGAAATAAACTGACTGAACTGTGGTATTTTATTTTTGATACTGATATTTAAGAATGCACCAATTTCTAGAGTTCCTTTTCCAACAGTGATTTGTATTCCACTTTACGGGTACTACAGGAAACTGTTTCCTGGGTATCTTCCTGGTTTTCACCTTGGGATGGTCTAAAGTTTGTTTTCTGATTGGGATGATTGAAAAACAATCTGGGGTATGCATTCCTGTCTATAACACATTGTGTACAATGAAATACAGAATTTATGATTCCCTAAATGATGATTAACTGAAATGCTACTCAATATTGTTATTTAATGTATGATGAAGGAAAAAGATGTAAACATGTAAATTCCAGTCACAGGAAACGTAGTCTCAGCTTCTGACTTCAATGATCCAGGTGATGGGTTTTTATCTATGACATCATATTCAGAGAATGCTGGATGTCTTCCCTGATTTTTATTCCTGGATTCCATCAGGAGTTTCAGTTCCTGCAATTAACTGCAGCCAGATGAGTGACGATAGTGTGTAATGTTTGTCTATGGCATCACTCAGAAATTGTTTCAAGAGAATTTCCCTTGCGCTTGGGTGCTGGGGTTGATGATCTTGGTATGCTTGGATTAAAGAACTCACTTGCTACTCTTCAGAAACTTCTACTGTTTCAGAAAGGAAACTGAACAGCATATTACTAATGAGCAGCTAGTACTCTCCAATAAAGAATGGTGAATGGGAGGACAAAGGCATTACTTATATTTGTCTTAATGATTTCCATTCTTACGAACTTCTACAGAATAATTAGGTAAATATAAATTTTTTACAAAATATAAGATGTGTAACTCATTTTAATTATAACCAGTTAATTACTTAACCCACTTACTTGCAAAGCCGTATACAGCCTTGCCAGTTATAAAATATTCTAGGCCGTATATATACGGCCTAGAATATTTTTTATGATATCTGTAAGAATGTACATATATGTGCATATTAAAATATCTCAAAAAATTAAGGCAATATATTAAAAGTGAACAAACCCAGGTATAAAATACCAGGAGAATTTTTATATCAAAATCAAGAAAATAATTTTTTCTCACAGCAGTTTTGGGAAATTTGTGCTTTTTTAGCAAAAATCCTGGCCAGTCAGAGGGTTAAATCATAAACATTTCATCTTTCTTGGATTGATATAATTTCATTTATACAAAGCAGTGGTTCTCAACCTTTTTTGTTCCATGCATCCCTTTCACCACTGCTAGATTATCCCTTCCTCCTTTCCAAAACTTGAAAAATAGACTTATTCCGATTTAAATCATTTTTCAAAGATATTATAAATTCAACAATTAAAAAACTTTATAAATAAACAATAAACTAAGTTTCGATAAATACTAAAACTTAGTTTTTACATTCACAAACTAAATAATGAAATAAAAACGATGACCATGTTCCCACATCCTTATGCTATGGAATTCCCCCTGGTATAAAGCATATGCACTCCTGGAAAAGCATTACATTATTTTTTGTTAAGAACTCATCAATCTTAAATGCCACTATTTATATTATATTTTAATTTAAAATAAAAATATGAATATTGAAGATAATCTTCATTTTGTGATAAGGTTAGATGGTTTAGTTTGGCTTAGCTTATTTGATAATTGCAAAACACTCAAAGGTTATCTGCCTAAGGGTAGGATTTTCTAAGAGCTCATATATACATTACACATGAGGAAAACCACGAAAATGTCCATGCAGCTAACCTTAGACAATTTTATTTTCTGGTTAGCAATAATTATGGCAAAACTTCAGGCATAAAACTCTCAACACACAGTTCGAAGTTTCCTTTATTTTATAAAATTACTATAATTTTATTCTGCAACTTATGAAAAAAAAATTTTAAATAATTTCTATTTTATACAATTTAGTTTTGATAACAGCGAAGACTGCAATTTATAACACAAATTCACATACTAATACAGCACCAAAAAAAGAACAGTTTTTTTCCCCATATGAATTATTTAACAACCTTCCTAAACATGCCAACTTTATCGTAACAAAAACAATAAATTATTACCATTTCCTTTAACACTATTTACACCATGCATTAAAATTGCACTTTTATTAAATATAAGCCGTTACGATTATCAATTTACATCTTTATCAACCTCCAATAACTTAAATACATTTTCTCGTTCCAATCATTTCAAAACCAGTACACAAAATATCTGATTACATAGTAAATTATGGAACTTTAAATTTCACTGAACAAAAAAAAATATAATGACTATCAAAAAGTGTGAGAGCAAAAAGAAGAAAACTTGTCTTAGTTAATTGTATATACTTTTCCATAAAGAATATAACATTACCTCATTAAGACCATTTTATACTGCACATTTGTTTTGATGAATATGTCCCTATTTTTTATTTTCTAAAGCAAATATTTCGTTACTCTTAAATCATTTACTTTTAAATTAATTTTAGAATACATAAAAATTGATATATAGCATAATACATCATAATTTGTACATAATTCACAACAGGTAGACTAACAAAATATAATCAAGTATAAAACATGTAAAACAGAATGAAATCATTATTTCGTAGATTTCTTACCAGAAGAGTAGAATAAAAGCCTCTCTCCGTTTCCCACGATTTTAACTGACGTTCAGCAACTTTTAGAAGCTCTGCATTTTGACTAGAAGCTTTAGTTAAAGCGTCTAAAACGACTTGATAATGATTATCCATGTCCGAGAGAGAAAATGTAAACAAATATTTAGCAGCATAAGGTGCGTAATAAAATAATTTAAATACTATGGAATATGAGCAAAGCTCTCCACTATAAAAATATAAATATATTTTTTACTAGTTCCTCATTTTACAAAATTCAAAAACATGTGAGTCATCGGTGAAAATAAAATATAACTAAATGTTTGAGTATGTCACGATGATCGTCACATGTAGTACCGCTATCAAATAAGAGAGTCGCTGTCAACAGAAGATCTTCCGGAGGAAAAGGGGTAAGAAGTAGGAAATCTCTGGCAAAGAAAATGTACAAATAACTTTCTCGCCAACCAAAGTTATTTGGCGTCAACCTTCGCCGTAATGTAGACTTTGTGTTGACACTTTGAGTAAATATGCTTTGTTATTTATTCATGAATTTATTGTAATGCCTCCTTTTGTACATTTATACCATGGAGGTAAGAAGTAAGACGGAGAGCCCTAACCGGTTTTTCCCATACATTCTTTTGAAGCACTGCCGATCCCTTCATGGTGACCAAAACGTTCTGTACTTTACCAATAAGATCAATAGGTTTTGACATGATCGAATGTAAATATTTTGTAATTACGTCGTAAATATACATATATTTTCTTTTCTACAATATTTCAGAGTCCTAAGTATGTGAAAAGAATACATATTTAAACAGTCTCATTCTGAACGGAATTAAATGCTATACTTTTCAGAGAACAGTTTAATTTGCATGAAATATTTTCACAAGTTTTCGTTAATTACATTGGAGAAAGAATTTTAAGGTAATTCGATTTTCTTCTGTTAAGGATTACAAAAATTAAAATCAAAGTTTATTGTATTATTAATATTAAAATTATGCATTATTTCTTTTATATTTGTAAAGCACCTTCCTAAAATACTTTCTCAAATATGACATGATTTTTTTAGCTTCTGAGGCATCTTTTAAATCGAAAAATGTAAACCAATTTATAATTAATGCTCTATTCGGTCCATTTCAAATTAGAGCACCTTTTATTTTAATAGTGAAATACGTTAAATATTGGTGCTCATTTCCATGTACTTAACATTCTCTGAATATTTCTGAAAGGGAATAAAAAAAAGGATTTTTTTTTAAATATTATTTAAAACTAGTAACTGAGTTATTGTAAAATGTAAGGGAATAATTCTTTTAATTATATTTATCAGATTTTTTTTACACTTAATTTAAATAATACATATTCCAAACCTCTTCTTTCTTACTTCCTTAAGTACCCATCTCATAGAATTGGCTTTACAACACCTTTTAACAGATTGCTTTCCAGCATGAACAATTTTTGCTTAAATTGTTTTATAAATGTATTTGTCAACAGGATTTCGGCCCAAATGCGCTTTAGCCCACTGCTTGGCGGCGATTGTTTTTGAATGAGCAATAAACACGCCAACATGGGTAACTCCGTATATCCGCGAACATGGCTGAGTGGGTATTTTGAAGCTACGGAAACATGTAGCTTTCGCGCATGCGTATTTCCTATTTTATAAAGAACGGTTTTATTGGTAATGTGAGATGACGTAGCGGTTTATTCGAAATGCTTACGTGTTAATTTGAGTAGTTATTTCAGTTCTGGTTTTATTCTTTGAATGCGGTGTTCTTCTATTGAGTGTTTGCTATTTTCGTACGTATATTTCGCTAAATACCAAGTCGCTATGGATTTAGCTGTGATGCTGAGAGAGGTGAGTGAATGTACATGTACATTTATTACTTTATTGGAAGTGCAAGGGAAACGTGATTGATTGGTGTATGAAAGCTGGTTATTTTGTTGATTTGTGCACATTGCCTACATTGTGCAATTCGCTGATGTTTTTTTTAAGTTAAAACGGAACGCTGTGCACATGGCATTTTCTTGTAATTTATTTTCGTTATTTTAGCTTATTTTGTTGATTTGTGTACGTTGCCTACATTGTGCAATTCGCTGAAGTTTTTTTTAAGTTTAAAAGGAACGCTGTGCACATGGCATTTTCTTGTAATTTATTTTCGTTATTTTAGCTTATTTTGTTCATTTGTGCACGTTGCGTACATTGTGCAATTCGCTGAAGTTTTTTTTAAGTTTAAAAGGAACGCTGTGCACATGGCATTTTCTTGTAATTTATTTTCGTTATTCTAGCTTATTTTGTTTATTTGTGTACGTTGCCTACATTGTGCAATTCTCAGATTTTTTTTTTAAGTTAAAACGGAACGGTGTGTACATGGTATCGTTTGTAATTTTAATGCCCTTTTAAAAAAAATTCCTTCTTTCTGGGATGCCATTTTGGTTACGTTTTCGCGGAGCGTGTCGGGAAGGTTATGTAACGGCATAAAATGTGTAAGTATTACAACATAAAATGTAAATAATTAATTTAAAGGTAACTGACAAATATTTTAATGATCGTAATGTTCGTTTTGCATATTATTTTATTATATTTTTGTGGCAACAGTTTCCATACTAATTTATGGTTTAGAATTCTATGTTTTGTTTACAATAGGTTTTCGCGGAACGTGTCGGGAAGGTTGCAATTGCAAAGACGTTTCGCAGAAACGCGCCGAATTGGCGATTTTCAAAACATCGCCAAGCAGTGGGCTAAAGCGCATTTTCACCAGGATTTCAATTTATGTTTACAATTCAACGTTAAGGTTATTATATATTTATAATCATTATAAATTTAGATACATTTAATAATTAGATTTCTTCATAGTAACTATCATAGTATCTGTCTTCTGTTCTACACATTTGTGTAAAACTGTACATAATTTTACACAAATGTGTGGTTACAAATCAAGGAAAAGTTAACTTATTGGCATATCTGTGTGTATATGCATTAATTTTGACAAGGAACTGCAGCAGTTGGTGGTAATTTTATTTTTTAATTAATCCAAATAAGTAAAAAGTGTAAACCCAAAGTGATATTTTTCAGTTATAAAATAAAATGAGCAACTATAAAGCCTCTCCTCTAAAATTTTTTAAAAAGTACATGTTACAATAGTATGTGAATAGCAAGAAAATTTATTTTATTTAAAACATTTTGGCATTTGGAAATAAAATAAAAGTAACGAATACTCTGTCAAAGGTATCAAAAGACGTGTACAATTCTAAAGGTACAGTAAGGTATTTTTCATTCTTTAAGCATAACATTTTTGCTAAAATCTATATTTTTGTAGTTCAACAGCTTAGAATTTTATAAAACAAATTCATATTTAAAATCGCTGTTGTTAGTTATAAAAAAATATCCAAGATGAGATTTTTGCGTAAATGTCACTAAACTATACAAACTGCTATTATTAGCCACACAATGAATGTTTCTTTTATGCGGAAGTGTCCCGTTTTTCAATTTGTATGGAACTGCCGTGTGTCAAAGTACTATAAAAGCGCTGTCAAGGGAGCTTCTGAATGTAAAAAAAAAACTACATCTGGAGACCAAAGCCTCCGAGCAGTGCTTCACTCGTAGTGCAGGTTTAGCCCCTCCTTCTTTTCTTACCTCCATGACTTATACATTGCAATTCATTCATTTGAATTTATTTAAAATCTTTTACTTTTCATCATGCACTTTTGAATAAGTATGAAAATTAATTCTCATTTTTTTTTTTTCCCATGCCGATAAATTTTAGGAAAACCAAATTTTTAGTGAATGCACCATTTTTATTTAGTTGGTTTACAAACTGATTGTTTTGTTGTTCACTGTGTGTTGCAAGACTATCTGAATTTCATTCATTCAGTCAGTTGTCCACTAAAATATGCAAAATAGGAATAAGTAATCAAAATAAAACAGGCAATCCACCTCAGTACAAAAACATGTCAATTCCGGCTTTGTTTTTAATATTCTAAATTAAATTAAAAATATAGTGTTGCTAAACCATGAAAAACAGCTTTAAAAGAAATTACGGCTCTAATGTAGAATTGGGTGCCCTTTCGACTGACAAAAAATTTTGTTCAGTTTTGCCGATGAAGCCCCATTTCTGGTTACCATGAGAGTTTTAATGTGATTTTAGCTTCTTGATTTTTTAAATGAAAATAAATCACTGTGTACATGGACAAGTCAAGGCAATGTGCAATGACTAGTTTGTGCAATTCTCTGATTTTTTTTTTAAGTGAAAATAGGTTGATGTGTACATAGACACAGAGTTGGTGAAATTCTTTGACTTCTTATTTTGTTTTTGTGTAGCGGCCATCTTGAAATTGTGCTTTCCTGGTGCTGATCTTGGCATCAAAAAAGAATTTCCCAAAACACAAGGGGCATCCAATTGTAAACTTTTACCGAAATTACTTGGCACAGCTCTTGAGTTGCCTGCAACATCTCCTCCCACTTTTTGATTTATAGTGGGTGGAACATAAATCAAAGTACAATATACTTAACAAGGGGACTAAGTAACAATATCATTAGTACGGTTATATAAAAAAAAAAAAAAAAAAAGTAATGTGAAGGTTTTATGGTTGTCCTACCACATTTAACTCTATATCAGGAAACTTGATGCCTTTATTAGCATAAATATTAAATTGTTTTTTGTTTAGATAAAAACAAGCATTCATCTCTTCTAAAGGATATGATGTTGCTTAGGATGGATCCATTCGCTTGGAGTTGTTTTCACTTTTGCAACTTTATCTTGACTCTGAAACAGTTCAGTAACTTAGACCAGATGGCCTGTTCAACTTAACTTAAATTTAAAATTTAGTGTAAGTAATCAAAATAAAGCTTACAGCAGGTAGTCTGCATAAATAATCAAATAAAACGGTTGTAGGAAAAAATGTCACCCGGAAAATAAGGAACGGAAAAAATGTCCCCGGAAAA
>KK121994.1:0-21226 GCA_000611955.2 Stegodyphus mimosarum
AAATCTAATTACAATTCTAAATAAATAGCCAAATAAATGTGAAATTCGTAACAATATTAATATTAATAAATATATTATAATATTATTATATTAATATTAATAAATATATTATAATATTATTATATTATTATTAATAAATATATTATAATATTATTATATTATTATTAATAAATATATTATAATGTTATTACATTATTATTAGTAAATATATCTACTTATATATAATTTCTTTTTTTCTTCTTCGTACGTTAAGGGCTCGCAGATTAGGAGTGAATAACGACGACACTCGATGAAGTATCGAACCACACTTTATTTACTAGTATTTTTCAAGACAGCTCCAAAAACTCTTTTGCAGTCCTCGAAGAACTACAAACAAGCTGGAACAATCAACGACACAGCCTTCAGACTATCAGGTTATAACGGTGAAGACAGCTTCACAGCAAAGCACCAGATTACAGTTTTCGACTCTGCTCGGTCGTTCTCGGAACCGCACGTACTCTCGAGACTCCCCACGCTAGAACTCGCGATGCACTCGACGATACACTAGAGTACAGTTCCCGACTCGTTTCGGTCGTTCTCGGAGCTCAACATACTCTAAGATAAAACTCGACAATGCACTATCTCGCGATACACTAAGAAACGCTCTCAATGCAGTCGACGACCAGCTAGACACTCGCTCACTGACTGACTATCAGCTCGCTAGACGAAACGCTAAGTAACTCTCCGCGTACCAGCAGAGTTTATATAGCTTTTGGCTTGTGTTCGAAAACATTCTGGGCTAAACCAGTAAGAATTCGTTCCAGAAGGTTCTCCATGCGTTTATAGTATATCGCCTATTTTGTCTCCAATGGGCGATTTCTCGCCAAATGTGGCAACTCTGCCTTCCCTTGCCATTTTCTGGCAACCCTAAACCTGGTTTGCGGGGAAGCTATCTTACCGCACCTGGACATTTCGTAATACTGCCCCCTCGCAAGGACTGCACGTCCCGGGCAATACAATCCTTGATCAGAAACATAATTCGATACAAATAAAAGGTAATAAAAGAAACAAATAATATAACTAAAGAAACAAATATTTACATTATATACAAGTTATATACACAAATTAAACAAACACGAAAATTAATACATAAGAATCATGGGTACCCGTAAGAGTGAGAAGCGCTAGGTCCTATGGCCGTAGTATGGGGCTAATCTGTCATAATGAACGCCCTTAGGTTTAGAATTAGGAGACTTATGGATCCGTATCACGACGTCGTTCAGTCTTTTGAGGACTGTATAGGGACCCTCCCAATGTGACTGCAGTTTGGGAGAAACACCCTTGCGACGACTCAGATTCCAATGTAGTCTGTCTTCTGGAGGAGGCGCGGTATAAGTTTCTAAGTTTTTTGCAGAAAATATCCGACACACTGTGCATTGATTAATGAGAGATCTCACAGTTTTACGAGCGTTCAGAATCCAAAATCTCTCTCGTAGAATATTTATCAAAATTTGCGGACCAGCGTGTGCATTTTTCTTGTGATAATATCGCACTAATCTCTTGACAACCTTATGATTGGATGGAAGAACAGCTGGCATTTTAAATTCTTCCGTATCCTCACGAAAGGTAAGTTTAGTTTTCAGTCTAAGGATTCCACTTTCATCCTTGAATACTCCTAAAGTTTTTAATTTTTCGTCTTTTTCATTCACAAAACAGTTTTCTTGAACAATTTTAATCAATACCTTCTCAGCCTCAAAAATTTCATCAGAATCAAGGTTTCCATGTTTTCTCTTAATTTGTTCAGATCGACAATTGTAGACGAATTTTAGGATCCAGGCAATTAGATTAACTATCTTTTTGTACTTGGAAAAATATCTGTAATACCAATCTCTCTTAGTAACCAAGCATGTAGAAACTAAACATTTTGTTACAGATGAAACTATGCCCTTTTTCTTTTCTCTAAAAATCTCACTCTCATCTAAATTTAAGTCACCTATTGGCCAGTCTTCTTCAGGCAAGTAGAGCCAACTTGGACCTAGCCATCAGTCTGATTTGAACAAATTTTGAGCTGAACAACCTCTGTTCGGGAGATCAGCCGGATTCATACATCCAGGAATATGTCTACATGAATTTTTATTTGTTAGTCTTCTTATTTCTTTTACTCTATTCTGGACAAAGACACTCCAGGCTTCTTCTCTCGTTATCCAAGCTAATACAGCGGAAGAATCGGTCCAGAAGTAAACTTCTTCACTCTGTATCTCAGATAAAATTGAGGGCGAAAGTCGTGATGCTATAGTAGCTGCAAGTAATTCCAGTCTCGCGATAGTAGTTTCTTCTTTTCCAGTTGGTGCAACTCTACTTCTGGCTTGTACCAGCTGTACTTTAATAGAATCAAAAGTTTTTACTCGGACAAAAGCAGCCACGGCGTAAGCGTGCTTACTGGCATCACAGAAAATATGTACTGAAGTATTTTCACTTGTATTCCTTGAACCAAAATATCTCGGAAAACGGATCTTCTCTAGATAGTCAATGTCTCTCAGCCATTTTAAAAATGCAGTTCTCGTACAGGTACCAAATTCTTCATCCCATGTTATCTTCTGCTTCCACGTTTCTTGAAGCAATAATTTAGGGATAAGGATGACAGGACAATATATACCAAGAGGATCAAACAATCTATGAGCTGTAGCTCAGATTAACCGCTTAGTTACTTTTTCAAAACATAACTCTTTTATACTACCAGTATTTATTCGAGTGTCAGATTGTTTATTCCATATTAAACCGAGCACATTCGTATCAGCAGAAGCATCATCATTAATATCATTGAACTCCCACCCTCTAAGCTCAAATTCTCTCTCAGCCATTACTTCAGTTGATACATTCATAAAAAGATTGAGTTCATTTTCATTTTTGACACAACTGACACAGTTGTCAACATAGAAACTATGCATAAGTTTTTGAACGATACTGTTTGGATATGAGGATTCACCAGTTTCTATTTTCTCTAAAACAGTTTGTAAATGAAGCTGAATAGTAGAGTTTAGAAGAAAAGGGCTGCTTGCTACACCAAAAACTACACGACAGTGCCTGTAGTCTTTCAGCTGCCCATCACTATCAAGCCACAAGAACCTCAAAAAATCTCTATCAGTGGGTGAAACACTTATTTGTAGAAAGGCTCTTCGTATATCAGCAATAACACCTATCTCCTCTTTTCGAAATCGTGTTAAAATACTTGGAATCTGCTCTATTAGATTCGGACCTTTTTCTAAGCAGTCATTAAGGCTAGGAAACCCCTTTACTTTGGCCGAAGCATATTACTATTCTCTTTGATAACTTCTCGATGAGGAAGGTAAAGAACTTGACCTTGATCGTTTTTAGGAACTTCGTCAATTACTCCCTCTTCAAGCCATTCCTTAAAAACATTTTCATAAGATTCATAATTGGACTCCGTTTTAAGACGTTTAACAGTTTTGTTTAGTCTCCTCTCGGCTAAATCAAAATAATCTGGCAGTGGTGAATGATCTTCCAACCAGGGCAAATCAACCTGAAAACGATTATCTACTACATGGATTGTATTTAGGAAATGTAATCGAGCAGCTTCTTGCAGTTCCATCTGGCTTTTCTTGACTGATGGGTCAGTAATGCCAAGTGTGTCCAAGGTCCATAAATCTGTTATCGTCTCCACTGTACACAACAGGGACGTAACTAATAATGATGAGGTACACTCGCTTCTCGAAGTATTGGGCATTCGTCCCATAACTGACCATCCAAGTTTCGTTTCTATGGCTACGAGACCACAATGTATCTCACGACGACCACCTGTCATAAGTTTTCCAGCTACATCAGCCCCAATAAGGATTTCAATAGGATCTTCATAATCATCCACAATATTTACACTATGAGCAGCTAACTCCTTTAGACAAAGTTTGTTGACAATAGGTGGCACTGACTTGCAAATAATTTGTTGACTAAGAACTTTAAAGTTACAATTATAATTCCCGTGCACACTTGATAAATACAAAGTGAATCGTGCTTGCATACCCCTGAATTTTTCCCTCCAAATAAAGAGTGCTGCAAATATTCACAATTCTAAGGTTAATAGTTCATTTCTTGAGCTGTACTTCGTAACAGATACGATCGCTGTGAAGCTGTATCAATAATAGCTCTTGCGACACGTTTTTTCCCATTACCTCTAATTATGACTTTGAATGTTTGCAGCATTACGTGTGGAGTCGAAGATAAGTTAGAAAGAGTTTGATCCACTTCACCACTAATCTCAGTTTTCTTTGCAACTTCGAATGATTCCTCATTTTTGGGCACAGTTATTTGGTGCATTTTCCTACATAGAAGAATATGGTGCTTTTTACCACACCACAAGCAACCTGCTTTCAAGTTACAGTGTTTAACTGAATGTCCAGATTTTAAACATAAAAAATACTTGTGAGATTGTTGAACAAGTGACTCCCTCTGACTTAAAGGTATTTTTCTTGCTTTTAGACAATCTCCTGAATAATGCGAATTAGAACTGAATATGCACTGTTTTGACACTTGAGATGAAGTTAGAAGATCTGTCGCACTAGGTACATTTGAAAACTTTCCACTCCTAAATGTTTTATCGAGCCCTTTTTTCTCCTTGGAAAAATTACTATATTTTTCTTCCGGTTTTGATTTTGAAGTATTGAAACTTCGAGAGGCTAGAAAAATGCGTCAGCTTCAACTTCGTCTTGTAAAAATTCTAAAATATACTCTAAATCACTTTTCTCAATTATAGTTTTACTTTGATTTGAATCATCCGGACTCACTTCTCGAACTCTTCGATGAGCAGATCTATAGCGCCCCCAAGCAACAAGAGTTTCTTCAGGTAACGATGATTCAACTAGAGAAAATAACATGGCAACATATTTCTCCCTAGTAACCCCTAATAGTTCAAGTGAACGGAGTTTACTCAGAAGTTGATCAAACAATTTTCCTAATGAATTTTTAGAGCAGTTCTGTTTTTAAAGAACTAATGCTAATAAATCTCTGACGTATACTTGAATCAATAATTCTTCTCTACCAAAACGAATTTTTAGCTGTTTTAAAGCTTTTCCATAACTATCACTACCTGGAAGAAAACTCTTAATTAATTCTACGGCAGGACTGCCTTTTTCCATTGCTTGAGATAAATACGAAAATTTATCGTGAAAATCAATATTAATGTCCTCATCAATGTTTTTGAATTGCCCCCAAAAGTAGAGCCAATTTCTTACATTCTCGTCAAAAGTAGGTAATTTTATTTTTGGATAATGCAATAAAGTGTTCGGCTGCGAAATGACATTCAAACTTTCATTCTTAGAAGATAATTGTTTACTCACTAATGTTTCTAACTTCTGTTTAAAAGATCTCCAGTGATCAATACATGTTTCTGACTCATCTACCACTTTCTCTATTTCGGAATCGGAAGTATTTTCAGAATACAACAGTTGTTTATATTTCTCTTCACATGCTATCATTAATAAAGCTTTCTCTTCAATTAGCTTTAATTTATTAATTTTCTCAACAAAATTCAGGTTAATTTCTTCCTCATCAAAAGAATTACATGCTCGAGTAAACAACCTACTAAGTCGTTTTCTATCTTTCAATACAGTTTCCATAATGAATAAAGAGTAAAAACAAAATATAAAAATATATTTCACTCACTCGTAAAAAGCAGCCGCGTCTTCTCCTCGGACGCCATGATGTCTCGTTTTGACTTCGAACATCAGAAGAATCAGTAATGGAAATGAGCGTAAACAGTTATTCAATGAAACATCTCGTTACAACACAAACAGTTTATTTACAAGTCTAATAATTGACAGCTGCAGTTTCATCATCTCAAAACAGCACTTAAAAATATAAATGGCATAAGATAATACTCATTAATTACCAAATACACATGAAATGCAACTCGAAGCCATTTATCTCACTCTCTCACAAAAAGAACGAGCTGAAAACATACAGCTTTGATCAAAACGAAAATGTAAACATTGTCCACTGATGCCATATGCAATTTTCTAAATTAGTTAAACAAATATAATATTAGATAGAGGTTCAACTTAACAAAGGTTGTATGTCTATGAAGTTAGAATTAATTCCCATCTCCTGAGATATCCATACTCTGCTTGGAGGTTACTCCGTCACAAAATTTATTAAAAGGGCAAAAGTTGCCGACCTACGGTCTCAAGTTCTAATGATAATATGAGGAATCTGGCACTGTTTATTTTATATTTTTTAAATATATTTGAACAGGTAATTAGAAAATAACAGGTAATTAAATAAACGAAGACCTTTAATTTCCCTATTTTTTTGCTTTAGTTCGGTATACTGGCTTTTAAAATTTTTAGGTTATTTTCCTCCTAAAAAGTAGGACTCTGAGGGTTTCTTATCCTCCTATTCTTTTCGATAAATTGCTGATTTCGATAAATATTATTTAAAATATGTTGAAGTAATAGGCTTACTTCATTTAACTGACAAACTAGTATAAAAATCCTTATTTTTCCTAATTTCTTTATTATTCCTTATTTCAAACTACTTAAAATTTTCGTTTTTATGAATTTTTATCCAAAATTATAAGGCTAGTTATAAATAAAAACAATATTTTCTTTTGATAGCAAAGAAACAGCTCTGTTGCGTTGGTAGCCCAAATTTTTCTGTGATTTCATCAACATTGATTAAAATGAATTGGTGACAGTTGTGGAAGGCTATTAGTTACATGCCTTCTGGGTATAGGATACGCGCAGCAAAATAATTCCTGAGAAGGTCTAAAATGGCTGCTCTGTTAGAAGGGCAACAATATGGCCTATCCGCTCAGGACAAAATAAATAGTAATAAATCATTAGTTTTTGTGAAATTAACTGATTCGGCATTGCGATCAATAGAGGAATATGTGAAAAATAAGGTAAGATATATCTGTACTGCAGTTTTTCTGCAAAAATAAGTGAAAATGTATGTGTCTAGAAAAGTATTTTACACGTCGCTGCTTATTTTGCTTTCTTTTAGATCAAATGTCATTGTAATTTCAATATGTATCCTGAGACAATTACTTATCATTACTAGAGTTTTATATTTTTGCTACGTGGTAAAAGTTTTGTCAACATCGATAAAAATATTGATAAAACAGATGTCAATCGGCTCAAGATGCATACGTGTTCGCTGATTATTTAGCTTATGTTTACAACATTAAAAATGCTAGAATAATTTACTAATAAAATTTGGATATATTATTTCTCGAGAGATTGTTAAATTTAGACCTAAGCTGAACTGTATTTTCTGGCAGAAAATAGACTGCGTGTTTGTGATAGTCATTAGTATTGTTCTAGTACAGTATTGAATATTACTGCACAGTTCTGCATATTTTTGTGATTGATTGATGTCATTCGATTAATTTGTGTGAGAAATTTGAACATGTAATGTAGTAATCAATTTAGTTTTTTAATAAATTATTTGAAAATCATTTGCTTCCGTTTAGAACACTTGCTTGATAGACCTTTTATTAGATGTTTCTTGTAATTCCCTGTGTTTGAGTTTGTTTACAGTCAGGCTTTAAGATCAATTTTGTGAGTTTTTTATGAGATATGTATCGTAAGAAGCTTATATCGGATTTCATCATGTTTTGAAAATGAGACCAGCTGATGGAAGGTTTATTGACCCTCTATTAAAAATAAAATTTTTAACTGCATTACATCGTTAAGTGATATTGGAACTTTGTCAGAAGTTTTGTATAGATCATTCAAAAAAGAAATTTGAATCTTATTTCGTACATATAAATGCCAAATACAGGCTAATACTGAAAATGGGTGTCTTTACTCCACTATGTTTTCATATACACATATATTTCGTACATACATGTATTTAGATACGTATTGTTTGTTATTCATTATGGGGTAAAAAATGAAACTGTTTGTCCATATGTCAGTGTTTTAATGATACACTGGATAAAAATACATACAGAATTTAAGAAACATTTCTTAAATTCTGTAAAGTATTATTTAAACTTCATTCTCTGGTACTGTAAATTGTTAATTACCTCTTACATGAAATATATGTAATGATTTTTGATAAATGTCTGGTAATATATTAGATTTGTGATTGTTTTTCTTTTTTAGGGGGATACTATTTCTAGGCCTACAATACAATTTCAAAATAGCAATGGGGTGAGTAAATTTTTTTTTCCCTGTATCATGTATTCAGGTTTTGATGTAAATATAGTGTCATGTCAAACTGAATTTTTACAAAATTGGTCAGCTGTATCACAAATCCAGGATTAGTCAGTATTTTTAGCTTGTTTATGCTATAGCTGAAAATTGAGTTAATAAGATAATACTGGCATTGTTTATCAAAGAAGTGATATTAAGCAGTAACAAGTAGACAGGTTTTAGTGATGATGATTACTAAAAATATGGGTTAATATTTTAATCTTTATTGATTTTGCTTAAGTAGTAATGCTATAAAAATTTCAAAATATTATAAGATAGATGTTTTTCAATATATAACTTTTGAACTGAGTAATTTTGTTTCAGTCTTCTTCATGATCTAGTCTTTATGTTTATTATAAAGAAAGTTTTTATAATTTTCAGGAGTTATATTTAATGTGATAAGTGTTATTTCTCAGTTATATGTAATCTGTAGGTGTTTGTAAATATTTTATACATACCTTCCATGTGGTTTCTTGAGTAGGGGAATATAAGGTAGCATAGAGGTGTCTTCTGTATTATTTGTGACATGATTAGTAATTTTTAGTTGGTAAAGTCAAAAAAATGATTGGCGTAGAGTACAAGTATGGAAATTTTGAACTAAAATAATTATTTAAATCTAGCTCATGCTCTCATTACATAAGTCAGAAATGTATATAACAAAATACATGATTTCAAGACACATTTTCAGTATTTTCAGGAAAAGGGTTTGTGTTGTTTTTAAAATAAAAAATACCAGTACAAACCATTGTATTTCCCAATCTCCTCTCAACCTGACCGAGTACACAGATGACAATAGCCAAGCCATATGAGTGAGTACACATATGTTTGAGTGTATGTGGATTTACATACTTTATACTTAACTTTGCGTCATCCACCTGCTCTAAAAATGCAAATGTCAACCACATAGATTTTTTTCCCTGTAAAAACATTGTTTCTCATAAGATACTTGTTATTTTTAAACAGAACAGTAGGTGTAGATTTATAATGATAGCTAAAAATGCTTTTTGGCAATCCACTAACTTATCACTGAGTTGATGACTTTTTGAAAGGGAGGTTTGTAGATAGTCAAAAGTTACACAAACCGCTTTAGTATGTTATGAGGGCAGAACCTGTAAAAAAAAAAATTAAACTAATGTTTATGAGTAATGCAATTTAATAAGTCAGTTGAAAAGGAAGTAATATTAAGCAATTATTCTAATTGTAAACTTAAGTTGTGTTTACTTATAAACTTTTAATTATGATAACCATATCTTAAGTCTTGCTTTTTATTACTATGGAGGAAGAGTATTATTTTTTATTAGTATGGAGGAGTCTTGCTTTTTATTAGTATGGAGGAGTCTTGCTTTTTATTATTATGGAGGTAATTGTTTTGGATTAATAAATGGATAAAAAATATAAAGAAAGTGCAGCAATGTTTGCCTATTAGATATATAGCAAAAATATACCTCAATCTTGTGAGTGGCATTTCAACTTTATCTAGTCACATAATTTGTTGCCACTTTATATATGCTAAATGATTACTTAAAATATTTTGCTTCTTGTTTTTGTAAACAATTTAGATGATTTACTTAAAATATTTTGCTTCTTGTTTTTATAAACAAGATCATAATCTAATGAATGAGAGATTATAAAACAGTAAATTAAATAATTACATAAATTCATAGATGTGAAGCAGATACACTTTTTGAATGGATATAAAAGATCTGGTCACTTAATTGGTTAAAAAGCATATATATATATAAATAAAATAAATTAAAAATTTAAAAGATTTTATGGCTCGGTGAAAAAATATTTATGCCGAAATTTTGTATGAGTTGCATGCTTTTAGATGTGCTTAATTAAATATTTTAAAGAAAATATTACTTTCAATTTAAACATATACAAAGAATAAGTTATAATATGAATGATTTCTTGAATAATATATATTTTTATGAAAATCCAATATATATATAAAAGTATAAAAGGAAAACTGTAATAAGAGCAGTTTAATTAGGAAAAAATAACTGAACAAATAAATTAATAATATATGTGATTTTTTTGGCAATTACATCAGTTATCTCCAGGATCATTTTGATGTATCCATTAAATGACAGTTTTAATATGTCTTCCAAGCAGGATAGGAGATATAGTTACGTGCTACAAACCTACACTGAGGTGCCAAAACATTATGATCACCTATTCAGTAATATGTTATATGACCTTTGGCCTGCCAGAGAGCTGCAGCTTGTCTTGGCATGGATGCCACAAGTTCTTGGTATATGACTGGAGACAGTTTGTTCCAAATGTCTAAGCAGCAGTCACGCAATGTCGAGATACTCTGACATGGTGGTGTTTGAGCTCAGCTGCCCTCCATGTCATCCAAAATGTGGTGTATCAGGTTAAGATTTGGTGAGTTAGGTGGCCAGGATATTAATTAAAATTCATCCTTATGCTCCTCGAACCACTCCAACACAGTTCGGGCCGTGTGACATAGGCATTGTCCTGCTGTGAGATTCCATTTCCATTTTGGGAGACAGATGCCATGTAAGAGTCTGACTGAGCTTATAGTTATCTTCAGATAGTCTGCAGCTTTCATGATCTGTTCTACACAACTAAGAGTCCGAGAGCCATCCATGAGAACATCCCTCAAAGCATAATACTGCCACCACCAGCCTGTGTATAACCTCCATACAGGCAGAGAGCAACAGTTTGCCTGGAAGATGGTGTACCCTGATACAACAGTCGATGCCATGAATGAGAAATGACGATTAATCCAACCAGGCAACTCTTCCACTTATCCATGGTCCAGTCTTGATGTTTCCGTGCTCACTGCAAGCGTAGTTGATAATGCCCATGGTCAACAGAGGCACACAAGTGGGACATCTGCTGTACAGTGTCACTGTGGGTTCTGAAACACTTGGACTTGCATTGTTTTGGGATGTCAGCTGAGCCACTGTGTGGTGCCGATTTTACTGTATCATGCGGGACAGTCTCTGATATCCTTTTTCTGTGATGACGTGTGGCCGTCCATACTTCTGGTTTCACCGTTATTTATCCACTTTGTATAAATACTAACAATAGCAGATTGTGAACAGTCTACCAGTCATGCAGTTTCAGAGGTACTCATTCCAAGTCTTCGTGCCATTGCAATCTGCCTCTATCAAATTTACTTAGATCAACAGCCCTCTCCCATTACTCATAAAAGTGCAAGAATGATTACCTTCTTCAGTAGCAGTTAAATGTCATTCCCACTTAATCGTATGTCCTCCATGTCATCCAGACAAGTTCATTTAAAAATGTGGGAGTGGTCAATATTGTGGCTCGTCAGTGTAGGTACATAATTAAGGAAGGTGATGTTTTGGTTCAGAAATTCAGTGGTGAGTTTTCAGTGAATAAACATGAAATAGTGTCTCCACAATATGTTTTTACTGCTTTTATGCATAATGTCTGTGTATGTGGGAGACTTTTTTTTTTGGTCCATGATTACTCTTATATCAAATTTTCCCAAGTTTTTATTTTTCGTATTTAAGCTTTTTGCACTGATATAAAGAGTTACTTAAGTTTTGGGTAAAGTTGGACAGTTGTCATACTTTGCTCTAAGCCCATAATAGATTTTAATGAAGAACTAGAACAAGATATAATCAAAAACTTTTCAGTTTTAGTATTTAAAACTTTTATAGGAATGGGAACATCATATTAGATTTTCGCTAGAATTGATAAACTGCAAGTGCTACTTAACTTGGAACAGATTTTTGTGGAAAAATATAAAGTCACTATAATGAGAGTTTGGCCTACAGATTTGTAAAATTGTGCAACCTACAGGGCTGGGTAAATCATTAAGCAATATAAGCATATGCTTAGGGCATCAAGGAAAAGGGGGAAGGAAAAAATTTTCTGTTGCTGGTTTTATCATGGAATGCATGATGAAGCTAAACCAAAACTTGGAAGGAGATTGTATAAAGAAACAGCCTGTTGTAAACATATGTGAGGGTATCAACATCTTTTAAAAGTGTTTAGGGCCTCTAAAAGTCTTAATCCAGCCCTCGCATAGTGATCGATTCCATAATATTTAGATTTAGGCTGGAGGCAGCCAAACACGTTCGAAAACATAATCTTCGTTTCAAGTGTGATTTCATATTTCGAAAATGTCAGTCTGAGTGGTTTTAGGTACAATAATCATTCTTTTGACAAAGCAAAAGGCCAAAGGAGAAAAGAAGTAAAATTTAAAGTTAAAAGAAAAATAAAATAAAATAAAAAAAAATCTAAAAAGGTTCAAATTTTAATGTTGCCTATAGAAGCTTTTTTTAAATTTTCAGGTTTGATATAGTTTTCTGACCTCACGGTTCATCAGTGTGTTGTTGAACTCTCTCCAACAGTACACAACATTACCTGCAGATTGAAATAAATTGAGATTTATTGCTAATACAAATAACAAAGAAGAAAATTAAATTATGGTATTTGTTTCAAAGTATTTATTTTAAATACATTATATATATTTAATTTTCTTTAATTAAAAACCAATTAAATTATATGTTACTCGACTACCTAAAAATTTTCATATAAAAAATAAAAGGACAAAGATTTAATTATGTTGGTAGGAAAACTAGTTTTTAATATGGCCAATTATAACCTAATAAAATATAATCCAAAATTTTGTATTACAAACCTTCCTATCGATTGGAACAAAGTAGATTTTGTTTAGAAACGATCAGTCAGAAATGTTACTTTATTTAACCTTCTGAGCATTACAGGTTTGGCTCTGAAATTTCTAAGTTGCCCAAAATATCATGAATAGGTGGCATTTTCTTGATTATAATTCCTAAGTGACTCTCTTACTTTTTACAATGACTCCCTTTCTTCCAATATACATCCAGCCCGAAATTGGGTTGATCAGGATCAGGCAAAAATTTGCATATTTAACAAATGAGAAAGCCATCCCTCGATATGGGATTTTATGTCCATAACCCTTGGAAGCTTAAAGCTTGTTGTTGTTCAATACATTTTAAAGCATGTTTACACATCTTAAAGCATGTTTACTTATATACATCTTAAACTCTCACCATATAGTGGGCGAATTTTGCAGTTAGCACAGAAAATTATTTTTCCTTTGTGACAAAAGCATAAAGATAAGCTACAAGTTTTGCATATAAACCTTGTTACATGTTAAAATGTATTGCAACTTTTTAATGGTTATTTTGATTTTGCAACACCATTTATCATTTACTGCTGCAAGAATGTTCTCTTATAACTTCATTTTCAGAAAGCAGTTTCTTCTGCATGCATTTCTTTGTACATGTCATAGAACCAAGATAAAAAGTTTTTTATTATAAAATAATCTGAAGTTCAAAATCCCAAAATAAGACTCAAAAGGTATAACAAGATTTTCCTTGATATGAAGCTTAAGTTTTTATGATACCAAAAATGTTAGTTTAATAGATTTTAGATGTATAAGCAAAAATTTCCTGTTTCTTGAAGATGAATTTAATTTCCTTTAAGTTGAGTTTGAATGAGATTTTTGTCATTTTTTTTTCCTTGTGCCATCTTACTGTTGAGCTATAGATGTATGCTTAGAGTGCTGCCTCTATTTACATGATTGAAAGCTATAAGTTTTGGGAAATTTTATAATTTTTCAGTGATGCTTCATAAACAGTAATATGGCTGATTACACCAATTTATTAGTAAATCATGTAAATCAGTGTAGGCATATTAATGTGGGCTTCAACTCTGTATATTTAATGACTTCTGAATCTCACAGAAATATGTCTTATAAAAAGTCCATATTTCCTATAGAAAGTCTTCCATGAAGAAACCCTATATTTAAGCAGATAGCTTGCATATGCTTTTTCTCAGTCAATCAATTTATATCTCAGAAAATTGTGGGAAGTTATGTAGCTTATTGGAATGAAGAATAGATTTTGGGTGCCACATTAAAAGCCCAATCCTGTGTACAGCTGCATGCAATTAAAAAGCTATAGCTTGTGCAATGAAAAGCATTGTTTGACATAGTATAATGATGGCAGTAGAAGGCTGAGACTGAATCCGAATTCCACAGGAAAAATATTTACTAGCCCTCTCAGCATTATGGACGTAAGATTCCATATAGAAGGTTTGCTTTCGTGTTCATTACACATGAAAATTTCTGTCAGCTTTTAATGTATCTATAATTTTTTGGGTTGGATGTATATTGGAAGAAAAGGAATCAGACACAAAGTTGTTTTTAATTATAATCAATAAAATACCATTTATTCATGACATTTTGAGAAACTTCGAAATTTTAAGGTTAAGTAAGGTAACATAACACTCAGAGGGTTAAAGCCATCCAAATGTATTTAAGTTGTGCCATATTCTGTTGTAGAGTTTTTGATACTACAAACTGTGCTGTTTTGTCAGGAATGGGGATCTGACACAGTACACCAGGGAGAAGGGGTTCCTAGACTTGGCTTAAGATGCCTTACATGGTTAAAATATCCCAAGCCCTAGAGGTGATCCATACCTGTTAACCCTAAGGAACAATTTTGATGTGCACTGTCTGGGAAAAGAACACAAGTCAGTGGTGACTGGCAAGTGGTCACCAACAAAGAGAATAGATATGTCAGAGACTGCTCCCCAGTGTTGACCAAGGGAAGCCAAACCCCCCAAGGACAATCTTTGATATCCAACCATGTATAAAGACCCCACAACCAAAGGGCAGACAAAATAGTACCAGTACAGTTCCTGCCGAGCCTGAACCTACTATCAATTAAACGATGGTTTTAGTCATGGTGAAGACTGATTATTTACCCTAGAAATTGAGTCTGAGTAGGTACAGGTCCTAGCCAGAATGCCGGGAGTTGGGCCCCAGTTGACCCCGTAAAAGGATCTTAACACAGCAACGTGTGGTCATGGGATAAGTCAGGCGTATCGGGACTGGATAGATGAAGTGTGAATTTTCAAGTAATATGGGCATTAGTAGGAAGAGGGAGAGGACTCTTTTAGAACTATGCAAATTTTAAATGAATAGCCAGAAAATGGGGGAGGGAACTAGATCTAGGAAATAATGATAAAATAAAGTATTTCGATTTAAGGGAAAGTAGTACACCTGCAAGCCTTTTTCTGTTGCTGCTATCAGTAATGTGAGAATCAATGCTTTATACTGATTTGATTGATTTTATTGAAGACTTTTTGACTTAATTTGGCAGTATATATTTATCTAGCAGTTGGAACTTCACGTTCCTTGTGCATAAAGATATTTCTGACAAGCTACTGACTCTTAGAAATTTATAAGGTAGTATTTTGTAAAATTTGCAACTGTGAAAGCTGTTTGCAGGCCATAGAAGACAGGTATATGTAATTATGGAAGGCAACATGGAATTAAGTGGCTGAGTTTAGTCGAAGTTACACAAAACTTAGAAATAATATATATAATTTGGGGCTTTCATGTAAATTTTTGTTCTAGAATAACATCTTGCTTAGCCCTTGGAATAACTGTATTAAGCATGCTAATAATTAATATTCTAACTCGATTTATATTTCCCGGGGAATAGCCCAGCTTCAGACTTTTCAGCATTGATTTTGATCTTCCATTTTTGTAGCTAATACTTCAGTGCATGGATTTGATCTTATAGTGATTGTATGAGTGAACTCAAAAGATAGGTTTTGGGGCACAATTAGTAAACTATCTCTATACATAGTAAATGTAGTGTTGGGTATGTGTGGGGTGTCATTCATGTGAAGTAGGAAAATAGCTGGACCTAGAAGAGACCCTTGTGCTGCACCTCTGAGAATTTTCCGACATGTAGAGTAAGTGCTGTTGTATTGAAGGATAAAGTATCCTTTCATGTGAAGGGTGCCCCAAAATTAATACAAGATTTGAATTTGCCAAGATTCGTTCAGGAAAGTGTTGGCAAAAATATTTTAAAAACAATTTGACGGCTGATAGTTTAGGGTTAGTAGAAATGAAACGTTATGCGATGGAGCAACGTGTTTTCATTGTTGAACAATATTTCAAAAATAATGAAAACATGGCGGCCACAGTTAAAAAAATATGGTCGGAATAGTGATTTAATTTCGTCAATTGTGAAAAAAGTAATTGAAAAATACAGGCAGACTGGATCAATTGGTGATGCTAAACACACTGGTTGTCCAAAAACAAGCCGTTTCAAATGTCAATATGTAAGTAGTGTGTTAGAGTGTTGGTAAAAGTCCATGAACATCAGTTCGGCGTCGTGGACAAGAACTGCAAATTTCAAGAAGCATATACTCATTGAAGATCTGTGTCTCCATGCTTACGAAGTTCAATTGACACAAGAACTGAAGCCTAAAGACCATACACAACGAGGAGAGTTCATTGAATAGATTATTGAACATCAACAAGTGGATACCGATTTTTCGAACAAAATCTTGTTCAGCTATGAAGCACATTTTCACCTTGATGCCTTTGTTAATCGTCAACGTTGCCGCATTTGAGGTTCCGAGAACCCGCATGTGATTGTTGAAAAGCAATGCATCCTCAACGTGTTACTGTTTGGTGCGATTTCAGGTTCAATATCGCGACATGATAACACAGTCCTCTCTGCCTAAATAGGATGATGTTGATGTGGACAACATGCGGTTTTCAACAAGACGGCGCCACATGCCATACAGCCCGTGAAGCAAGTCAATTACTGCATGTGACAGTTCCTGGCTGTGAACTTTCTCGTTTTGATAATGTGAATTGGCCTCTTAGGCTGTGTGATTTAACACCATTAAATTTCTTTTTATTGGGTTATTTGAAGTCAAAAGTCTGTGACAACAATCCCACAAGCATGCGTGCATTGAAGGATTAAATTCAACGCAGCATCAACGAAATTCAGCCACATTTGTGCAAAATGGTCATGGAAAATTTCGACAAAAGATTGCGTATGTGCCACTAATGCCGTGGAGGCCATTTTCCTGATGTGTTATTCTATTCACAACCCTATCCTGTGTACTTTATGATTCAATAAAAAAATAACAATTTAAAGCAAAAAAAAAAAAAAAAAAAACTGTGTTTTTTATTTAATTTGATTCTTGCGTTAATTTTGGGACACCCTATATAGATATAAATTTATTAGGTTTATGATGATGTCTAGGAAACTGAGAACATTTAATTTGTAAATAAAACTTTCTAATCACAGGCAGTTGAAGGCTTTTGAGGAATGGAGCACTTGTAATTAGTCATTTCTGCAATGTATTCTATCACATAGTAGAGATCACATGTTGTGGAATAAGAAAATTTTCTTCTGCGAAGCAGTTTATTCTCTGAAAGTTGACAGCCTCAGCAATACTACTTAGTGCTGATAACAGATTTATCAACCATTATGATGCAGAGCTTATATGTGGCTTCTTTCTGGGCTCCAGGGTTGGTAAATAATTGCAGTTGGTTGGAAAATGTTGGATTTTGAGTGTGTAATTTCATGAACTTGATTAGTATCTTGCATCCATTTTCTTGAGCATCTTGTTAAAGAAGCTATTTGGGCTGTGAGATATCCAAATTTAAAATGTAATGTTTGATGTAATGTTTTTCTAATAAATTTATTAATTTATTATAGATATGTATAATTTGTTTCATGTTTATGGTGCTTTAAGACATTACCTATCTTGTTGCTATTAGTACTTCCCTCTTAAGAAGTTTCTTGTCCTTTGGCTCTTGAAAACAATTTGAGAAAAATTTTATAGTTGGGAAAAATGTATGAATTATAATAGTTAGAGAAAAATATAAACAAAAGTAATATACAGCAATTGACTTAATAGGGAAGGGAAGGTTTTTCTCATAAATGAACTTTATCTATCCTGCAACAAAATTCATGAAATTGTTTTATTTCAGACTTGGTAGAATAGATATAAAGTGTTTTTTAGGTAAATGTTTTAATTATCTTATAAATTGGATAATACTATTAACAGCATAAAAAAAATCCCTGTATTTCTTTATGAATAATGAAATATTTTTATAGTAAACAGCTTAAATTTTTAATTATTTGTTGAAAATTCTGGAATTCGGGCCTTTTAATTGTATATATAATATTTTTAAGTAACCTATCTTTAAAACTTATTTTTAAAGAAAATTTAAGTAGAAAATTTCAATATTTATATAATTCTATTAAGTGTATTATAGTTCAAGAGTGAGTTATTATACTTCAGTGGGAGTGAATAATAGAAATACATTGCAGTTTCTAATAAATTGAACTTAATTCAGATCTGGTGATATTTGTTATTGAAAAATTTACCTGTAATTAGAGATTTACAAATATTTGTCCCTTGGTAACAGCAGAGGCTCACTGATTGGCTAGTTTTTATATTTCTGTTGCTTGCTTGCTCGCTGGAATTGTTTACCAAACTGTCAAAGCTGTGTGTATTCACTTGCAAGCTGTCCTCTTTAAACATATGTGCATCTCATTCCATATTTGGTAGGATGCATGGAGATTGCTAGAATGTAATAAATGTTGTCTTGGTTAAAATCCTAAATTTGTTTTGAAAAATATAATTAATTGCCTTTAATAAGTAATTATTTGTGACTCTTATCTTAGCTTTTCACTAAATTTGTTGAGTGACATTAATGGTTTTACACGAAAATACCTCTGTTTAATGGATTAAAATTTTTATAAAGCTGTAAATGCATAAAAATAAATGTTATTTATTTATTTTATTTCTATTTTAATTTGTTTTGGTAAAGTTAGATATTAAAAAAAAAAAAAATCTGCGATCGATCAATTATTTACTGTAATTTCCGTAATTATAGTCAAACAAGTATGCTAATTTATTTGTTACTACACAATTGGCCGCATCTCCGATAATCACATGAACTCAATATGTAGGAGAGATGTGCTCTAGATTATAATCCAGATGAATTGGCTTTTAAGATCCCACGGCAAAAGTACTCAGTTTGGACGGAATCCGTGAGCGTAAACTTTGTGTGCTTCCCCTCTTTGAGAATTTTTTTAACGTGTTCACTATTTTATAACCCTCGAATATATATATGGTACATTATCTCATAATTTTTACTGTTTTTTAAAATTTACTGTTAATTTTATGTAACTTATTTTTACAAGGTACTCCTTAGATTCTTTCTAAAATAAACTTTGAAAAAATGCTAATCTGTAGATTGTTGTTTTATTTGTCGAGTGATTTAACGATTGCAATTATGTGTGCGTCTGAATTTTCGATGAATTACCTTATTAGTATACGCGTATGAAAGTGTCGCTGGAACGGGAAGAAAAAAAAAATTAGGAACCTTGGTATGTCTTTGCACCATATAAGCCGAAATCAGTACCGTAATTCAATTCGGTGTTTGTTAAAGTGGTAATCTCGTAAGAATTTGGCGACATTTGGAAATTGTGCGGTACAGTTTAGATAATTAAATGCGCCAGTATTAGCCCTTTAGCGCAGTGGCCGCTTTAACAAGGACGTACTCTGCTGGGCAGGGGAAGAGGAAAGGGACGCTTCTATATCTAACGTTCTACTGGGCCGAATGACGAAATTCAAATTGCGTGTTTGTGTCTCTCGAAAGCGCGACATAGGATACATTCATGTAGAGACAGCGTTACTTTAACATAGATATTTTGACACAAAGTCGGACGTTTTCTGAAATAACATACCAATTTTTTTCCATATTTCGATTCTACGATTCAAATTATGCCTAGATATTTAAATTTTGTAATTTTTGGTGAGAAATTTATGGAGAAATGTAAAAATTTATCTTGACACAATTTTTTCAGTTTGCCCCAAAAATAATTCACTAATCGGAACTTCTTAATTTATAGCAACCTTTTTATTTCCCTTTCCTTTTTTTTTTCATTGTACACAAGCGAAAAACAAATCATCGGTCATACTTTCAAATAATTTTAATAAAGTGCGTAAACTATATTTAGTGTTACTATCAGTTATAACAAATATGCCAAATTTGAAATTGCGTCTATATGTAAATTCACGTATATCTTAGGAAATTTTGAATAAAAAAACTCTAATTTTTTGCATTTATGCTTAGAAAAGCTACTTTAAGACGATGGTAAAAATTTTATAGGCTATAATTCAATATTTTTGCGAAATAAATTTATAAAAAATTATTTTAAAATACAAATTTTAAATGTAAGTCATAAAAAATGGGTGAATTTTATTTGGAATGAATCTAAATTTCGGAATGTAAAAGGAAGAATCAAATCAGTTTAATAAAAAAAAAAGAGATTAATAAATATATAACACATTCAATTAACATTGAGGAGCTAAAGTTTTGAGAGCTAATTTTTTAAAAACTACTTGTGGGATTTTTACAAAACTTGGCAGTTTGTCATAATTTAAGTCGTAGAATCGAAATATAGAAAAAAAATTGGCATGCCATTTCAGAGAAAGTGCGACTGTGTGTCAAAATACCTATATTAGAAAAATGCTATATATGAATCTTAACACATATCCTAAGAGTCGCGCTTTCGAGACATGAAAAGCTCAATTTGAATTTTGTGAATCGGCCCAGTAGAACGTTAGATATAGAGTGTCTTTTTCTTTTTTTTTTAGTCCAAAGATGCTTTTTCCTTGAAGGGCTATTGTTTCCGTTTTGCGTCGGAAACATTAAATGTCGGTTCACTTTTCAAACTGTTGCCACCAAATATTGCAGCCCTGTATTATATTTAAAGAAATTAAATGATGAAGAATCGGCATAAATGTATGTATATTTCTCGCATTGTGATAAAACGACGGTACCTAGAGCCATCGATTTTTGAATGACGTAATCCTGCTGCGAATATATGGGCATCTGGAAGTCCAAATTTGGAATTTGTTTTATTATCGATTTCATATTTTGTAAAACTTTAACGAATTTTTGATTAACAATCTCAAGGATTTCAAAGCGAGCCATGCCAACATTGTACAGAAAAAACATTTTTATCTCCTGCGCGTGAGACTGTGTATAGGAAATTCTAAAGATATGCTCAGTTTAAAATTATTTTGCGATATTGTTCTTTAACTGAATTTTATGGCTTAAGTGGGAAGAACATGATATTTAATAAATAAAGATAACACACAAAATGTTAAAAAAACGCCCCTTTGGACGTAATTTAAAATCTGAAACC
>KK121994.1:23925-64002 GCA_000611955.2 Stegodyphus mimosarum
TGCGGTATTAATTTCTCCTCGTCTCTATTCATATTTTGATCGATGTTTCGGCTATTTAAATTCAAATATTACTGTCGCGTTCACTGGAATTCTTAGGAAAATGAAGACTTTTTTCCATCACTTTGCAGTGTTCGCTAGGAAATGTGAGTAAGGAAGACAAATTATTACTTCGATTTGACCCTTTCACAAATCATAAATTAATATGTCACCGTTCTTCTTGTAAAAGCATCATTCTTACAATAAGAACATTTTTTAATAATAGTGAATGGAAGCAGCGAATGATTTTATAAAGATGCTATATTTCATAATATAGTCGAAAGCAGAACTCTCATAAAAATTACAGTCGTTTTGAACGTACCAAGTTCTCGGAATTAAAAAAAAAACAGTAACAGCGCGAATCTGCACAAAATGAAGTAATTAGAATAGCTGTCTGATATTTTGTATGCAATTGAGAGTAAACTCCTTAAAACATGTTATTTATTGCAGCGACAATGTTTGCTAATTTGATTTCTAACAAGGCTATGAAGTCGGAATCGGAGTTGGGTAGATTTTTGGGTAAAAGAAGTCGGAGCGAGAGTTGCTAAGAACGCGTCGACTCCGACTCCAGTTTTTGTTGGGCAGTATGAATTTGAAATGAAATTAAAGTGAATTAAAGAAAATAATGACAAACTGAGTTATTAATTTTATTTATGGACTATATGCGTTAATAAATATTTAGTTATTTTATATTTTATTGGCATGTACTAGATACAAAAAACCGAATTTTGTTGGATGAGGAATAAATTAAAAAAGTAAAGAAAGCCATCTATGAACTTTCACTAAGAATGAAATTATTCTCAGAACAACTGGAGTATTCAAATCAGGACAGTCAGACTGCAGATATTGCACCTGAGTCCTCTTCCAGTGATGAATTAGAGTTTTAAAAATATTTGGATAGTAATGAAAAGGCTCAGGCGGAGAGAATGAAAATAAAGAATCAGGAACTTTTAGATATAAAAATGAAAAAATACAAACAATATTTCTACACAGCCCTTGAAGAAATAGAGAAATATTATCTCTCTTGCAAGACACCTCTTTTAGAACAAACAAAATACAAATACAAACTACAAAACAAAATACAAACTTACAAATCTATTCTGAAAAGTTAAAAGAAGTAGCCCTAATAGTAACAGCTCTTCCTCCTACGCAAGTTACTGTTCTCAGGTCTGAAGTTTATCAAATCGTATCTACGGTCCTCAATCAAAGATACTGCCGAAGCTGTAATGTTTTTTACAAATTACCAATGCCAATTTTTCCATTTTATAATAAATGCAAATTAATATAAATGATCTGCTATGCCATAAATTTTTTTTTCTGCAACATCTATTACTTTTTTTATATTTAAAAAAAAAAAAAAAAAGCTGTAACACATATTTATATGTATGTGGGAGAGTCGGAGTCTTTAAAATTGCAGGAGTCGGAGTGCGTTATTTTCTCTACGGACTCTATAGCCCTGATTTCTAAGAAAGAAGTGATAATTTTTATGCGCATTACTTATTATTCATTTATAGTAAGTGATTTTCATTTTGATATTATAGCGTTAATTAAATGAAATTTTTCCGAACTAGTCGGAGCGAATGGAAAGAAAGTATTAAGTACCTTTTTCATTTTACAGGTGTTATGCTATTCGATTTCATCGGAGTACATGTAAAATACATTTTATTGTCACAAATCAACAGTTGTCGATCACGGTCAGCTGCTCGGGCAAAATGTGCAGCATTATCAAGATGTGATAATGTTCTGTTCTTTCCGTTATTCCTTGAGTCTGCAATCACATAAAAGGAGGAAGGCTATTTAAACACTTTCCATTAATATACATTTTAAACAGTTTTCTTTCATTATAAAGTTATGAAATTGAACTTAATTATAGATATAAATTAAAAACATATTAACAATACAAGTATCTTTTTAGGAATAAATATACTACATAAATACATGTTCATAAAAACTTTTTAAGCGATTAATTAGCTTAGAGCAGATTTATAAACTTGTGTTACGAATTTTGTACATAAATGGTCATTTTAGTAAAATTATATGTTAAATTGTATTTTTTCTGTATAATATAACATGAAAATCTACACCCGATAACTCTGACGGAAAAATAAGAATACAGGGGCAAGTCTGTTTAACATTGACTAAATGGCTGTCTCGCAAATTCCGCGAGTTATCGCCAAGCTGGCAGTGGTTTTGACGACTAATTTTATCGCCAAATTTGACGAGAAATCGCCCAAACTCGTCAAATTGCCTGAGATTTTGCTGTACTTCCTGCATAAACTGCAACCGTATTCGGCCCTCGTAATCCTTTTAGTAATTTCGAGAAGCAGAAAGGGTACTTACGTACCATGACGACTACCTAGATATTTCGCCGAAACTGGCGATCCATACAATTTTATTGACCCATCTACATACTCAACACGTGGAAAGGATGTGAGGTTCCGCAAAATGGGGGGAACAAGCGACAACGTGGGACAAGCCGCCATCATTTCGATACCTATTTAGCTGAATTTATTTGGCGGGAAAAACAAGAAACGCCTTTCGATGCTATTTCCCGCCACTTTTCTCACCATAACTTCAACGTTTTCTTTTAACCAAGTTAATTTTAATTTTTATAATTCGTATTTAGGATATAGTTTATATATATATATATATATATATATATATTCGAGATTTTTGGTTTTTAAGTTTTTGTTCCTTTAGAATTAGGACTTGATTTTTAAAAGAATTTATAAAGATAAACCAAAGTTGCCAATGAAAATTTTTATCGCCAAGGTAGTCGTCATAGTACGTAAGTACCGCAGAAAGTACTAGAAATATCTCAGTGGGCAAATGAAAACCATTTAGGACCGGATAGAGCTTCTGCTGTTAGTTGTTAGTTCAGTGCGAGTTCGGAGTACTGATATATATGCGGGTTAGCTTCTCTCTTTAGATGCGCTTTGCATTCCGTTGAGTTTAACGTTCTTAGTGGTTAAGTATAACTACTGATTGTACTCTGTGATACTGTGAACAGTTGTACGACTAATTTTGTGGAAAGTTCCTGAACTGAGAGTTACAGAAATGTTTCCTTTGATACAATAAAATGTATCAATTTATCATCGGACCTGTGCGCATTCATTCAATTACAAACTCATTTGCACGCAGCTTTTGAAATGCAATAGTTCGTCAGATTAGACGAAGAATCGCTGCAAACGAAAATGCTTTTTCTCTGGAGAGATCTGTTTATTCTACAGATGAGGACAATTGTAAATAAGCAGTATTTTTATCTGTGTATCATAATGTCTTTGCTTAAACTGGCAAAATATTCGCTTTTCTTTCTGTAGGAGATTATAGTTTGTAATAAGTTGTAACTATATATTATAACTTTAATTGTTTTAAAGTTGTCTTTCTCTTTTTTTTTTTCGCTTTATTTATCCTTCCGCAGTTGCGAAAGCACGTAATTGTATTCTCTATATTGTTATCTTAATACGTTTTAGCTTTCGTGGATTTTGTGAACAAGCAGGAAACAGCTCATATTCTGCTGCTAAAAAGTGTGAGAGATTTAAAAAATCGTGAATTGTTTGAATTTAAAAGCTGACAGAAATCAAACGTTTATCTGGGGTGCTGCTTTCCTTTTGGTGAGAACCTGTTCTTTTCACAGAACTAGTTTCCTGTGGGATTTTTGATCTCTCCAAAAACACATCACCCGTCAAACTACTATCTTAAGTGACCTAATAACAGGTAAAAGCTCGGATTATTACTTTCTGTCTTAAATTCCAACCATCTCTTTTTCTTTTCCTTTCCTCTGTTCTCTATTTCCCCTCACCTTTGTGTCCCCCTTTCCGAATTTCAAAAACAGAGGAAGCATTCAAAGAACTTACGAATCTTTTCTCGAGAATTGTTGAATCTTTTCTCTATGATTTTTTTTGGATAGAGAATGTAAACAAACCTACCAAGATTTCCTTAGCTTATTGTGTATGGTAGAAGAAAGTATATAACCGGAATTTATAAATATTTTTACCAGAACTGTAGTATTTATATTTCGACCCTCAATTATGTCTGGAATCAGGTTTCATGAAAGATTTATTAGCAGTGGAAAAAAATCTGAAAAGTTTAATTTGATGTAATGCCATAAGCAACGCTGTCTGATTAGCTAAAACGGCAGTATGAAATCGAATTTGAAATGTTAGAATCCGAAGAGATGCATAACTCTTCTTATGTGTTTATTTTAAATCATGACAAGTTTAGCGCTATCTTACTTATTTGCATGCTATCAGTGAAATGAAATATCCGAATTTTTGTATGGTTTTAGATGGGAGTGTAGCAACACATTTACTTAATCTGATAATCATTAGACTTGACAAAATATAAGAAAAATGTTTTAAGTATTTTTTATTAGTAAGTTAGAAAAACTGGTCATCTCAATAAAGAAGCTTTCAGCTGCCTCATAGGGTAGATGAACTATTTGTAAAGCATTTCTGGGACAGAAAACTATTCGAGTGCCGGGTAAATTTATATTCTGTTTGCAAACTCTGATGTAGAAAGAGGACCATATGCCATAATTCCATATGCCAGATATTACATGGTTTTCATTGCTGCGTAAGGTCTGATATTTATTGTAGACGAGTAACGAGACTTTGTACAGCAGTGCTTGTTTCGTAATGAAGAATTTTTTATGCATGCCCTATTTGCTGCATATCTGCGTTATACCGATCAGTTTATCCCGTGGGAAAAAATGGATACCTGTAATACGATCAGCATTAATTTCTTTTGGTGTAGTAATAATGGCTTAGGAATAGTTGATGGAGGTGCTTCTATATCTGCAGCCGTAGTCATCTTTGAAAATTTGTATATTACTGTATATCAAGAATCGCAGTCTGTGAAAGAAATTCTCCTTTACGGCCTGGAGAAAGTAGCATGTTTCGAAACGAATCACTGGTGCACCCAGTGGTGGATTTATGAAAGAATAAGGGCTCAACTAATTCAGCTTTTGGGGATTCCGTATCTTAAGACACATGGTATGGTTGCTACTTTTTTTTTAATTAATGATTTGGGACCCTTAATCGGTCTATGCTGCGCCTGTATATCAAGTTTTTTTTTTTTTTTTTTTTTTTTAACTAGCCATTTATGGCTGAGTAATTGAATAGAGGATATTCAAATTCTCAAGAATTCTTTTTATATGATGTGCGTATTACCCTACCTTAAACTTTAACGTTTCTCTATTATTATTATTCATAATTGTGGGATGAGTAAGATTTCAGTTTGAAAAACAACTACAATTCGTCGAGAGTCCATGAAATATAGTTTAGGAACATATGCATTTATGTAAATTCTGCGATCCAGCATTCAATATTTTTAGCTACTGTTCCTGTAGAATTTTGCAGTTTAAACATATGAAGAAAAATGATTCTCAGTTGACTTGTTTGTATAATTTCTTTGACCTAACGTTTTTCACTTCATGTTCGTTAAAAGTAACAGCTGTTATTGCACCACCCATGTTGCACGTGTTTCGTATCGTCAGCATGCATAAACCTCAGCTGTTCACTTTTTCCTCAGCGAATGTAATTTTTCGTATCTTTTATCACCCATTTCTTTGCATCATCCCAATGTATGGCAGTCATGTTACTAATCGCGAGATACTGCCGTAAATAAATGAAAATTGAGAAAATATTATAAAAGCCAGCCGTAAAACCGATTTCCATTTCCTTTCAAAATGATTCATATATAAGGTATCTGAGGAAGCTTGAGTCGTATGTTAAAATAACGTGGAAAATTTATTATAAGTAAGTTTTTATTTTCATTATTGAGTATGACACGTAAGCAAATTACACATGGCTTTCTGCCTTTCTAAGTTCCTGTGTATTTTGCTGTAATGAGTAATTTAAGCTAAGTTATATCCTTTATATAGATGTACTATGTCTGGGAATAACAATAGTTGGGAGCGGGGCGTCAAAAATTTGTCGGATTGATTAATTTTTTAAGAAGTTGTCAAAGTTTTCTATGCTGTTAAAAATTTACGTCTCAAAATTAGCGAACCATTGATCTACATTTTTTATTTCGCTAGTCTGCTTTAATTTTTGTAATAAAAATATTTATATCAAGTTTTCGATTTCACTTGAGACTGGATTGTAAGATGTGTCATGCAAACGAGTTGTGTGTATCAAGTGAAGAACGACTTTTTAACCTTTGTATCCTGATAAGGTCAAGATTCACTTTTTATAAAGCGCAATATGCAAGAAATAAGTTTTCAAATCGTTAAGGGGTTTTCTTTGTCACGTATGCATTGTGTGTAAACTGCGTAATTTGACCTTATTATATAGATTTGGAATTCTCTCTTTGACGCACTGTGTACTTCTGATGTTATGTGTCGTAACATTTTATAGCGTTTTCCCGCTATTTGGTAATCTGTTAAAGATGCTTTTAAATATTTATTTAAATCTATTTTTGCAACTGAATGATCTGTTAACGTAAAAACAAGTTTAGTTTGATTTAATTCGGAGAAAAGTCACTACCACCGGAATTGCTTTCTAAACTTTTAACAATTGGTTGAGTTAATAAGATCTCTAAATACCGGTAGTATGGCAGGGTTTAGATTTCTGGCTAGTGAAACTTCTAACACTTTTCCATAATAAATACCAAATACAACCATCCAATCAACAGATTCATTAAAGACATTATAATGGAAATGATTTCACTAGTATTTTTCATAACCTGGGGGGGGGGACTTTCACTGCTATAAAATGCTGCGATAGTTAAAGTTTCAGACAGAATTGATAGTATGTTAAAATGCAAATCTATTTACATGAAGAAGAAAAATTTTGGATTACCCTCTAATAACTTTAGCTATCGTCGCCAAACCTTCTACGATTCTTTTCTGAGCCCTAGAAAAGGTCTACGTTCCCTTTAAAAAAAAAAAAAAAAAAAAAAAACTTGTAGCTAAAATGAGAGAGATTAATTCAAAACTCTGGAAAACGGGTAATTTTCGCCCTCATTTTTCCCAGTGGCAACAGTGTCCGCAAGCCGGGGATGAAAATCTGCTTTATTTCGAAAGTTGTTGCCACTGCTCGCTTTCAAATCCTAGAGATTATTAATAAAAAATTTCTAAGTTTACGATGAAATAAAAATAGCATTGCCAAACATTAAGTACATTATTTCCGATTCCAAAAATGCGTGGGAATGGCTTCCCACGAATCTTCTTACGAATTTAATTAGCCGAAATATTAATTAAAAACTCCGAAAGCGCTATTTTTCGCACTCATTTTTTACCGAGTGACAACAGTCTCGCTCGCTGGAGATAAAAATGCTTTATTTCGAAAAGTGTTGCTACTGCTCGCTTTCAAATCGTAGAGTTTGTTAATAAAAAATTTGTAAGTTTTACAAAATCTATACCTGTAAAGAAGAATGTTTGTTTGTTTGTATTATTGATTTCTGATCAATTCTGATAAATTTTTTTCCACAATTAATCGACTAAAGTTGAATGTAGGTGAAATATTGGATGAAACTTGAGCTTTTGCGACCATTTGATTAGAAAGACGAAAATCATTAAAAACTGTATGTCATTGTTGCTGGTATAATGAGAGAGAATTAGCTTATTTTTTTATCGACATATTTTTATGTGGGTTCCATATCGTATCAGACTGAAAAATGTATGACTGTGAATGTTATTTTTTGCATCGTTGTTAGAGAAGGATTACAGCGATATCGTTCTCTCTGTTGTTAGGAACATTACTCTCAATTTAAGTTAACTGGCATCGGGTACTTCCGCTGGTATAATCTAAATCTACTATAAGTTTGTGTTGGAATTCTTTGTTTATAAAGCAGCAGAAGACGACTGTAGTTTGTTACTTTAGAATAAACAGTTCAAGGTAATTTCTTTCCTTCTAGCTTGAGTTATAATAGTAATAACTGCTTCAAAAGACGATCGAGTCCTGTAATTTCCTAAAATCCCTTTATTCCCTTCTGTACGGCAATGACGATATACGTTACGATCAGTAAATGAGAAGAGGATTAGTACTATCTTGAAATGTCTCTTTTAGATTACAGTATAATTGGCTCTCAGTTCTAATATTTGTGGCGATTGTATATGTTAGCTGCTTATATCAAACAATATTACTGTTGTTTTCCCGGAGCGTAATGTGAATAAGAACCAGTTTCCTTGAAATATTCTCCACGAAGGCCTTTCTTATTAGGCAAATAACCCTCGTGTGATTTGTGTTAACTAATGTGTCATTAATGTATAAGGTATTAAGTATTGTATTGCAGGCGATTGAGTGTCTCCTTATTAAAATTATAATATTGATTTTTTCAAACTTATAGATTAATCTTTAAAAATTTTGAATTTTCCTAGGAATATTATATCAACAAGCTATGCTATTTTTATGCTATAACGTGTAAACGTCGAAATAAAGACTTCATGAGACCCTTTCGTTCCTTTTCATTTTTTGTGTAGGGAGATTTTGTATAGAAAATGAAAAAATAAATTTTTATTATGTATGTATTGGCTTTTCATGTTATTTGACTGCCATTCCCATTTCATATAATGGAAGAAGTTGAGCATTTAAGAGAGTTAATGAATGGAATAAGGTAGGTGAATACGGCTTATCATTTTTTACTGATGTATTTTATACTGCTTTCTCTATTTTCACGAGCGAGCGGAGACTCTTCCCTCTTAAGGATAACGAATTTTGATATTTGCTATTTTTGAGATCTTTGTAATGGGATTATTTGCCCTTTTTTATAAGTATGTGCTAAGTTATCTAAGTGCTAAGTTGCCTTATCGTTCTATTTATACGAGAACAAGTGGGTAGAAATATGAGTACATATATTTCCAAGATCAAGTAACACTGAAGTAAGAAATCTACCTTATGATAAAATGAGCAAAAATTATGAATGTAACCTTTTAGGTTTCTTCTTTCAGTTTTATGTTATCATATGTAGAAGTAAAATTTCTTGCTGATTGATCGGTTAATTAAGACAAGGTACAAGAGAGCTTCTGAATTAATTTTTTCATAAAAGTGAAGTGGCTAAAAACTTTGTAGAATTGATGAAAGGAAATTACTTGAAAGTGAAAAATTTTAAATTATTGTTAAAAATTGTAAAGAGCCTCGCTTTGTGTAAATTCTCGCATTGTGTAAACTAAGCCTCGCTTTGTGTAAATTCGCTCTAGACCATCTCATTTTTATTAAGTGTTCACAGTTTCCTTCTTTCTTTGCTTTTCTTTTTTTTCCTAATCGAAAGAAATCCCAAAAGGATTTTCACTTTTCCGTAAGAAAACGAAATACGAAAATGCGTAATATTCAGCGATTATTTTGCTCTCTGCTCGCCAGAAAAAATGTGGCATAGAGTATTTAAGAGCACGTTGATTTAGCGTAGATATGGCAAGGCGTTTTTAACTTACAAAAAATTGATGGGTCCACTAGCGGCGGAGCGGTAAAGTAGTTGAACACTGGTAGTTCGGTCCGGTGTTCGAATTCCGCGAACGGCCTGGCTGCGTGGGCGTTTTCGTGGTTTTCCCCATGTGTAACATGTATACGAGCCAATTTCTCTTAGAAAGTCATCCACGAAGGCACCGTTTCCCTTAAGCAGATAGCCTTCGAGGCTTCACCGTAATAACGTAAACCAAACCAAAAAAATTGATTCAGATCTCTTTAGGCATATGCTTATACTTCAAGCTTTCCACTATAGCCACAGCAGAGGCAATCTTAAGATAAGGAGAAGGCATGCTTAGAAGAAATATAGATGAGAAGGACTGTGATGCAGATGATTTTGCTCTAGTACCTTCTTTTATCTCAGTTTTCTTTCGTTGTTTTTTTAACTTTGTACATCTTCGTCTGCATTTACATCTTCGAACCATTTAGGTGTTTTTGTTTTCTTTCCGATTTCGGAATCTAAAACATTGTTCTACTTGCATTAATTTTAGAAAAGTAATTTTTATACTAATAATTTCACGGCTACTGAGGATTCACATTAGTATTTTCTGGTAAGGGGGCCAAATAGTTGGAAAAATAAATGAATCTGCTCCGTTGTTTGACATTTAAATTTTCAACATTTACATTTTATTGAACATGCGGATTTTTTATTAGGAGCACTTTTTTTTAATTTAGAAAGGAAAAGAATTATTCGACATCAGACTCTTTATTGGTGAGATTAGATTAGGTTATTTGAATAGCAAAGCACATAAGTGTTATCTGCCAAGGGTGAGGTGTGCCTTTACGGAGACAGCTCGTATTCGTATTTAAAAAATGGGAAAACCACGAAAATGAACCACGCATAAAGAAGTTCGCAGGGATCGATCATTCAACGGTCAACACTTGGATACTGATGTGGGATCCACTGTTTGTTGGTATTTTCGAAAGGTCGGTAAGAGGGATGAGAGACCCTCGGACCCCCCGGGTCCAAATGCGATTTGGGAGGGGGGCTCACCCTCAAAACTGGAGCAGAATTGCAAAATTATTGCCGCAGGATGACATTTGTTCGATCAGTGGTTAACGTTTGGTGTTCCGGCCCACTTTTACCTGTACTTATTTGTTGGTATTGAGAGGTAACTGAGAGCGACGTAATGCAGGTTAAACAACAACTATTTCTGAAGTTCGGTAAAACTTAAGGGTTATGGATTAGCATTCTGGTTTGAATATGAAGTAGAATTAATTTGCGGTGTATTTTTTGCGTCAACGTATTATTAGATTGTTTAAATATGAAAAAAGAAATAATGGTATTAGAAATTAGAAGAGAATAGAAAACACCCAAAATTTGGAAAGGTATTTGACATTTGCGAAAAAACCCGTATATGCGCGACATCTTTGAAAGTCTCCAAAAATTCGCAGTAATTCGTACCGTAATAAAATTACTGCTTTAATTTTTGCCCGTTCTACTTTTATATCGGTTAATGTTATTTTATATTTTATGTTAATACATAAATTTAATAAGTTATGCTTTTGGTCTTAGGTATGCTCGATCACTTTACACAGTTTCGACCTACTAAGGATTTCGCAGGAACATTTTTGCTTTCGGATAGTAGAGAGAGCATGAGATAGGAATTTTTTGTGTTTTAGGCGTTATCAAGTTATTTGTTCTTTTTCTTGGAAATATCTCAACGCTGTTGAGATCAAGATGCGCCCACTAATAATAGGTCGTGAGTGTGCGTACACTAAATACTGCATTCATTATTTGTCTTCAGTGCCCCCCGCTTTTTTTTAAAATCTTTCTTAAGAGGGGAGGCTTTCCTGGCCGGTTTATATTCCGCTATATGAAGTCGTTTTTTTTAACGAGAAAACATTTTGTTGTTTCTGACCATAGACCACCTTCTCCCATTTTATCGAATAAATTTTGTTTTAATAACTGTCGGTACATATTTTCTCGTTTAGGGGAGCAGTGATATTGTATCTATTAAGTGCTGTGTAAGGGAAAATAAAGTGAAATATTGATGTAAAAGATAAACTGCACAAAGGGGGGGAAACCCAGATAAAAGACATGTTTTACAGGTTCCCTTTCCTCCAAAAAAGTAATAGAATAAATGAAAATGTATGTTTCAGATTTCTAATACCTCATTTTTAAGTCTAGAGTAATTTACATGCTTCTTCCTACATACGCAGTGAATGAAGTTGTATGATTTGATTGTGTATTTTTAAACACATAGTATCATGTGAAAGTTTATTGAAGTTTCTTTTCATATCCTTTTGTTCAAAAACACAAGCTTTAATCGTGAGTGCACGCAACATTTCCTAGGATATGCCTTCTTGAATGCTTATCTGTTATTGAAAGAATTAAGTATTATTGTTCTGCTGGGGCCTGATAATCGAATGCGTGTGTAAAAAGAGTTTGTTAGTTTTGATTTATCAGTTTCTAGCGTTAATCTAGGCTTCATCATAGTTTGTATCATGCGCTGTAGTCGGAAGTCACCCTCCAAAAGCACGTGCTTTTACTGTACTTTGCCAGTAAATCAGTTTTAAAATTTTAAATCGGCCTTTTGAACATTTCTCTGGAAAGGTTATTTTTAATGAATATTTGACTTATATTTTGCACTGGTAAGACTTCTGTTCGTCAAAATTCGGAAATGTTCTATCGTTATTTGATAGTACAGAAATGCCCCCGTACTGGTGGATAATATGTTCCAGGGTCTACAAGCTGTGTGTAACCGTTCATGTAACGAAAGTTGGAAATAACGAGATATTCATGTTACATATGTAAATGGGTAACGCTTAATTGCTAAATTTCGCCCATCAAGTCATTACCAACATGTAATTAGAAATCATACTTTATACTGCTATTTTACATTTACTGTGTACTTTCTTTGACTTTTACGTATAAAAACACGAGATTCTGACTTTTAATGCAATCCTTAAGAAATAAGGTAATTTTGGAAATGATATTGTTACGTTTTTCTCTTCTTCGCACGTACGTTAAAGGGTTCGCAGATTTGGAGTGAATAACGACGACACTTGTTGAAGTATTAAAACACTTATTAGCAAGTATTATTTAAAACAGCTCCAAAATCACGTTTACAGTCGTCGAAGAACTACTATAAACACGCTGAGACATTCAACGACACAGCCTTCAGGCTATAAAGGTGGAAACAGCTTCACTCTTCGACTCGGTTCGGCCGTTCTCGGAGCTCAACACACTCTAAGATAAAACTCGACGATGCATTAACTCGCGATACACTAAGAGATTCTGTCGATGCACTCGACGACCAGCTCGGCACTAGACTACGAGACACTGACTGACTATCAACTCGCTAGACGAGACGCTAACTTCGATAGTCATGTCCTCAGATGCTGAAAGCAGTTTGTCGTTTTTGAAGTCTAAGGAAAAATTGTATTTTATTAAAAAGTCCAATCCTAGTATGCAAGGATCTGTAGTATCCGCCACATATGCCGTGTGATAGTAGGTGGCACTTCCGAAGGTGATGTTCACGTTTAACTTTCCTTCTATGTCAGTTTTCTCACCGGACGCAGTCTGGAAGTCCAAATTAGTTTATTTTGAAATTTTTTAGCTAAATCTCTTCGAATGATGGTAACATTAGCTTCTATATCTAAGATCATATTTCAAGAAACTCCATCAATATATCCATTGATGGATAATCCTTTACTGTTACCACACACTGCAGAAATCTTCAGCGCTTTAAAACGGGGTTGTTCACTATCCCTCAAACTCTGCTTCGCGATGTGATCATTAATTTGCGTCCTCCGTCGTTGCTGGGAAATGGTTTTATTTTCCGTCCCTCGGGGTGTTCCGCAGTTCCTTCGTGCGTGGCCTTCAGCTCCGCAGTTCCAGCACTTCCGTTTCTTGTCACTCGTTTTCCATCTCATGGCATTTTAATTGTTTGTTTACATCGTCCGTCTTATTTTCCGTGCTCAGGGGTGTTCGGCAGTTCCTTTGCATGTGCCCTAAATCACCGCAGTTCCAGCACTTTACTGTCGGTTTCTTATTAGTAATATACCGTCTCAAGGTATTGACTTGTCAGGATAAATCATCTAAACGAGCCATCAACTGATCCACGGCTCCTGGACTTGAGAACTTCTGGTTATGTGGCGGTCTCTACGAGTTGCTTGCTGCGCTGCCTCGAATTCTCGTAGCGTACATTAGAGCGCTTTTTAAATCCTTCACATGAGCCATTCTCAGAGCTTTCTGTATTTAGGATCCCGGATGCCATCGATAAAGTATTCCAGGCACAGGATTTCTTGTTTTTGTCGGGCACTCCGAAAAGGCGAGGTGGGACAACCTTTCAACATCCGTGTCGAGCTCCTGGAGTGTTTCCGTAGGCTTCTGTTGACGGGATTTTAACTGAAGCCTGCTTTAATCTTTTAAACACTTCTTTCCAAAGCGCAGCTCCAGTGCGCCGGACAGAGCTTCGAAATGTAGCCTTTTGTTTTCGGCAAGAGTCTGAAGGATATCCGCTGCGTCTGCTCACAGAGAAATGGCAAGATGACAGGCCTTAGCTTGGGAATTCCATCCATTCGCATCCGCAGCTATAGAAAATTGAGTCTTATATACTTGCCAGAAGGTTTTTCCATCATATGGCGATAACTTCAGTGAAGGACGAGCATTCATGGGACATTTAAAACTATCCGAATTGCTTCCTGCCGTCGCTACGAATTTCTTTAAAGTATCAACTTCTTTCGCAACCGCAGAAATCTTGTCATCAATTTGTTGCTCCACAGCAGAAACTCTTCCTTCTATTTGTTCTTTTACAGCAGAAACTCTTTCTTCAATGTGTTCAACTTTATTTTCAACAGCGTCGATTCTGCCTTCCATGGCCTCGAATTTATTTTCTATTACGCTGGTAATTTCTCTTTTCATTTCCTCTTGACCTGCTTCAATCTTTTCTTGAACAGACTTCAATTCTTCCTTAACAGATTCCTCCATCTTTTCTTGAACGGCTGTCATTTCTTCTTTAACGAAAACTTGACCAACTTCCATCTTTTCTTGAACCGCTTTCATCTCCACTTTAACGGAATCTTGGCAAGCTTTAATTTCTTCTTTAAATGCAGCAAAGGCTGTCATAAATTGCCTTAATTGTTCTTCCATCGCTCGTGTAATTGGCATTTAAAATCCCACTTCTGACACCAAAAATTGTTGCGTGCGTACGGGTTCGTAATGAATTGAATGCACCAGTCGTTAAAAGGTTAACAAAATTTATTCTTTTCACAAGAAATAAAACATTGCAATATTTCCTCAGAGATATTCGTAGAATGTAATAATATCTCAAACGTTAAACAGAATTCACTTCAAAACAGATAAAATGAATCGAGTCTCACAGTGAATTCGCTGCAATCAGTCACAGCATTAAGTAAACAAACAGTTCGCTTAAAGCAGCTACAACTGAGATGGGGTGTTTTAATTCAGCTTTTATAAGCTTTTTAATTATTTACTAGAATATTCTGGTAAAACCTCGATTTTTTCGGTATTTGTGGATGGCAACAGTAATTACGAGATATTTATTTATTAATATTAAATGCACGCGCTCTTTTATTTTTACTTTTCCGACGTAGCTTTCTCTTCAAAAAAATCCTCTGCGTTGCATAGGAAAATAAAGCAATTGTAATTACAATTCTAAATAAATACGAAATCGGCAACAAATTAATATGTGGAAGTTATAACACTTCATTGTATTGAAAACCAAACGCGCGCAGAATGTTTAAACGCGGTTTTCTCGGACACCATTTTTGCACATTTCGGATTTTAGCTAGAAGGTAAAGCTGTACCGTATTTCTCGCGCGTATCCTACATTTTGAGAGACATTTTGATATAAAATATTCTGTTATATTTCATTTTGGAAATACAAGAGGAAGTACCTTAGACTCGACAATTTTAATAGAAAACTCAAATTGTCCAAGGCTGAACGAGTTTATGATATGTGTAATTAAGAAGAGTTTTAACCCATTCCTTCCAAATAACGACTTCTAAATGCTGGACTCATATTAAGGTTTCTTTTGCGGGAGTTTAACTTTAAAAAGCTGGTATTATGTCTTTAGAATTCCCCGATTTAATATGCAGATGAAGAAAAGATAATGAATGCCATAGTTTTTTCTTCATAGTTTTTAATAATAAAAGCACGAGGGGAAAAAACCTGCAACTTTCAAGTAAAAGTGGCTTATTTTATCCATTTTAAAATTAATAAATAAATATCCTTAATTTTTTAAACACTAAAAATGCATACAGTAATAACATCTTCTGTCCTAAATTAAAGGTATTTTTTCACGCGCAGTTTTTATAAAGCTGTTTTCACAAATTTAAAACATTTATTCCTTTGCTGCGAATTGCGTCTTTGCAGTCAGTGTCAACATGATTACGTCATCACTCCTCACTTCCTGTTTCGGAGGAGGGAGAAGCTCTATGACCTAGCCTTTCTCTTCTAAGACCTGCATTACAAGTACTCATAATCAGATTTAGCTCTTAAGGAGATTGAAATAGTACCCTTATTGAATACTGTTCCGTACTGTTACGCACGTACGGGTTCGTAATAGATTGAATGCACGCAGAACCGATGATAGCTTCATATAATTTTATTTTCGCAAAAGTTCCACGACACATAGTTCTGGAACTTTTCACAGGAATACTCGACGACACATAGTTCTGGAACTTTCCACAGGAATACTCGACGACACATTGTTCTGGAACTTTCCACAGGAATACTCGTACAGCTCTTCTCAGTATCACGGAGCACAATCAGTAGTTGCCACTTCAAACTACTTAGAACGTTAAACACAAGACAGCATAAAAAGCACAATCATCTCTCAATTGTTTGATCTAAATTCTGAGCTGAACTGTATCGGTAATGTTATGCCGCGATATTGTGAATTTTGATGCTGTCTTGGGTCTTGCATAGTTTTCCCTGTCCTCTGAGAAATGTTCAGTACCTCCTCTTTCTGGAAATTGCTGGAAGTTTCATAGGGCCGACTACAGTTACACAGGGAGCGGACAAAATGTTCCAAAACTGTCGCGAAGTTGGGCAAATTTTAGCGACAAAAATTAGCCGCCAAACCCATCCCCAGCTTGGCGTTATCTTGCCAAATCGGCAAGATGGCCATTTATCTTAATGTTAAATGGACTTACTCCTGTAATCCTGTTTTTCCGGAAATGCTTCACATTTCTGGGGCCTTTAATATTGCATTATACAAGAGGTACTGCAATTTACCTAAAATGTGACTAAAATTATATACAAAATCCTTAATAATACTGTGAAATCTCATAATTAACCCTTTGACCGCGGGTACAAAATTCATATAATAGTTTTAAAAAAAATCATGCGTTTTCTTTCTGCGAAGCTAGCTGATCATGGTTGAAACCCTAGTTTCTGCAGATGCTACGAAAACATTCCACGCATATATTCAGAACAAAAGTGAACTCACGGGTCCCGCATTGGGAGGGTTAATTGAGTACAGTACATCTAAATTGTTGTTTTAAAAATTGGAAAAATAATGTGCATATTTGTTCGTAATGCAGTGCACAGCACACAGAACCGATGATAGTTTGATGCAATTTATTTCACCAAAAGAAACACTTAACAGTTCTGGAAGTTTCCACAAAAATACTCGTACAGCTATTCTCAATAAGAAGCAACACGGTCAGAAGTTACACTTCAAACTACTAATAACGTTAAACATAATGCAGTGTAAAGCGCATCTGAAGAGCGAAGCTCACACGGAAATCTGTCGTAATTTGAAGTCAGCTCTGAACTAAAAAGTAAGAAACTGATGCTCTCTTCGAGCTTAAACAGTTTTTCTTCGGCCGCTGAGAAATCTGTAGTATCTTCAGTTTTTGGAATTTACTGGAAAGTAGATGCGGTTAAACTTACATATATAGGCTGGATACGGTTATAGTCACATATAAGGATCAGTTACAGTTATGCAATTACAGGAATCTACGAAAATTTCGCTAAATGGTTGCCAAGTTTGACGACTTTTGGCGACAGAATTAATCGCCAGCTCGGCGATTGTCAGCTCATTGCCAGCTCGGTGATATCTCGCCAATTTAGCGAGAAGCCATTTATCTCAGTATTAAATAGACTTGACCCTGTAACCTAATTTTTCCGGAAGATTTTCGTTTTTTCAGCATTTCGTATTACATCATACAAAAGATATTTTATTTTCACTAAAATTATTTACGTATATGCAAAATTCGTAACAATAACATGATTTTCAAAGAAGAGGAATTAAAGGTATGAAGAAAATAAACTTTTGGCCTATGCAATATCGTATACGGGGAAGCCAGTAGATTTAAGTCACACCGTTACGTTTGTATGTGAAAGAATTGACTTATTTTCCCCGAAATATCGCGTCTACAAAACTTTTACTAAATCAAAGGTTCTCAACTTTTTTTCCGCTGTACATTCCTTTCATCATTTATAGAAGGTCATTCCCCCCTCCTTTCTAAAACTCAAAAAATAAATATGTGCATTTGTCTGGATTTAAATGATTTTTCATCATGTTTTATAAATTAAACAACAGAAAGTGTAGAAAATGTGGATAAATACCAAAACTTGAATGAAAGTAGTTTTTTAGTTTTGTATTAATAACTAAAACTAAATACTTAACAGCCAAATTAAAGGCTGGCGCTGCATCCACGCCTGGAATTATAAATCCCCGCCCCCCATGGTTGAAAACCCCTATACTGAACCTTTCAGTAGTATAAGTAAAATACGAAAACGGAAGTGAAATTTCATAGGAATGCAAATGCTGTTTGATTTCTCGTTCCGGAATGTTTTAAAATTTTTCACTCGGAAGTAAATTATTGATTGCGATATACGTATTTTGTTGTCATCTTCATTACCAGTATATGGTAAGGGTGCTAAACCGGGAAGCGTAATGGCAAACCGCCACTTTGAGTTGAACAATGTTAACAAATTTCGCTTACTGCGCATGCTCAGTAGTGTACCGTTGGCGTGGGAGAAATACTGGCGAATTAGAAGTAAACAAGCCTGTTCGTCATGCGACTCTTTACGATTGCAATACTGTGGACACGTTTGTTGTGCTTGCTTCTGTTTCATTTCATTTTGGTTATTTTGTTCATAAACATAACATTTAAGATCAGTTATTTGTAATAATTTCTTTGGCTTTGATTCGGTAATTTGAACTAGATATATTCCTTAAGTTGTTGAAAGTACTTATGAATGGAACGCCTGGTAAATAATCGATTGCTTTTATTCCTCAGAAGTACAATTGCACAAACAACATCATGTAATGTTTCCTGTTTTGTAATCCTACTTAAACGAAAATTTGGTTTACAATCGATATTTACACGCTAAGTAATGAAGCAACGTACAACCTAACAAGTTTTAAAACCCCGAACTATTTACGTCCAGGTAACAGAATATCAACCATATACCGTATTTATCTTCTTTTAAAATTACGCCAAAGTCGTAATTGCGCCAAATTCTCTTCTGGGCATGCGCAGTGTGCGTAATTCATTTAACATTGTTCAACTTAATGTGCGGTCTGCCATTACGCAACTGGCGGGAGGACTTCTCTGCGGAAGGAAGTTTCATAGTTTCAGGAATGAATATGGTTCGGCTTTTATTTAGCTGTTAAGTATTTAGCGTTCATCAGCATTTTCTAGACTTTTCGTTGTTTAACTTATAAAATACTATAAAAATAATTTAAATAAGTTTACGTATAGCATTTTCCAAGTTTTGGCAAAAAAGGATGGTTTAGCAATAGTGAAAGTAGTGCATGGAACAAAACAGGTTGAGAAACACTGGCATAGTATCAAAAATAACATTCCTTTCATTTTGTAGCGTTTACTTTCTCAAATTTTTTTAAAAGTTGTACATCGCTATACATTTTATGAACTATGTATTTCATATATAAATTAAATGTTATATCTGGCCCATATAAGGCACAAAATAAAAGTCAGCTGAATGGGTGAAGAAAGATTTTCAACGCAACAATGGTAGTTATCTGATTTAATTTGGTAAACTGCTGAAAATGACATCTTTGAATTCCAGGAACATTGAGAGAAACGTATTAGACCAAGCATGTTAGGGAATGCCTTAATATTTTGGTTTAATATGTTAAAGGAATATTAATGATCCCATTCGCTAAATTTCCGTTAGATTTTTATTGGTGCTGGTAGTCCTTTTTAGCTCTAAAGGGACTATTAATCTCGAAACGGGATTTGTGTCGTCCGTTATAAACGGCGAATCACTTTTAAAATTATTGCCACTAAATATTATCAACTTGTGTCATTTTAAAGAAATTAAACAATGAAGGTTTTGCATGTATGTATCTACATTTCTAGCATTGTAAAACAACGACAGTATCTAGAGCCATCAAATTTTTAATAGTATAATGCTCTACGCGAATATGAGCACCTGGAAGCTGGAATTCAGAATTTCGAAATATATATTTAATATTTTGTAAAACTTTAAAGAAATTTTGATTAAAAAACTCGATTTTAAAGCGAGCGGTGGCAACACTATAGGGAATAAATTATTTTCACTTCCAGGGCGCGAGACTGTATCGGAAATTCTAAGGATATGCTGTTTTAAATATTTTGTCATTTTGCTGTTGAATTGAATTTTGTGTGGCATAAGTGCGACCAACACAATATTTAATAAAGTTAACACACGAAACGTTAATAATAAAAAGACAAAAAAAAAGTTTTGCCAGCCATATTATTAAAACTGAACGTTGATATAATAAACTGAATAAAGATTAAAAAAAATAGAAAAATATATGCCAACACTTAACACTGCATCATTAATTCTATATATATGCTGCTATGTTGCTTTTAAAATTTTTTAAATTTTTCTGTTGAAGTGTGTATGGCATAACTGCGAAGAAAATTATGTTTAATAATAAAGCTAAAAAGACGACAAGAAATGATTAGCTGGAGTGTATAACAGCAGACTGGTGGACAGCAAGCTCAGCCAGAGTGTAAAATCTTAACAAATCCTTTTAGAAGATCGTTAAAATGTGAGCCCTTTCAGTTTTTTTTAAACAATATCTACAGATGTGACAAAAACAGAAATTTCATGCTGTTGTGAACATGAGTGTTTAATTTAAAAACGTTAAATCTGTATTGTAAAATGCATTCTGTTGAAGTACTAAAAGAATAAACAACGGTCTACTTTACCCTAGAAAAAAGTTAGAATAATTTTCTTTCCTGGATTTTTGATTAGTAAAAAATGACAAAATTTTGTGAAACCTATGCGTTGTTGTACGTTAATATCATATAATTTCTAAAGGAATAACAGAAAGTTAATGCGTTTTTTCAAACAAATGCATAAGGAGGAATACAAAGATCGGAATCGCGTATGTGTATTTTTACCTCATGATCGAAATTACCATGAGAAGACAGTCACTAGGTGCATTTGGATTGTTATGTTTTAGCATGCTACGGCTCGCACATGTTTTATAATTTCTAAACCATTTCATTTATTTCAAAAGGTCCGCTAGTGACCGAATGGGTAAGACCACTGAATTGGGTAATTCGACCTGAGTTTAAACCGCAGGGAAGGGTTGTCGCCTAGAGGTATTCCTAGCTTACCATGTGTAACATAAAGACGGAAGTAGTTTCCCCCTAGAAAATCCTTAACGAGGTATTCGTCTTCTTTGGCACATAGCCGTCAAGTGCTTTGCCGTATTCACTTTTTATGTTAAGGGCGTTTTGGGCCATGGTAAATGGTGAAAACTGAAAACACATATGCTGGATACGGAAGGAAAAGTTAGTTTAGAACTATGATAAAGGAAACTTTTCTTTTTCCCATTCTAAAACTAAATTAGAAACATCAGCAAGAAAAAATTGCGAAATTAATGGCATTTTGAATGTACTGATTTGTAAAGCTTAATTAATTTGTAACATTAGTTTTTTTTTAAAAGTACCAACCAATTTTTATTTTTCTTAATTCTTTCGCATCTTGAAAATGTTCTTTGTAACTTAATTTTATTTCAATCATATGACTGTTTAATCAGAGGTCGAATGCTTCATTAGTTATGCGTGAAGAAATAGTTTACTTTTTTGCTTTAGCTTGCCTAGATGGACTTTTTAATGTATAAATAACAGAAGCTGTTATTTCCGCATGAAAATGGCGGCCGTTTTGTTGTATGTGATTTTGATACCAATTTGGCATCACGAAAATATCAGAAATATGTGATTAAAGTTTGTCAAATGCTAATGAGTTATTTGATCTTAAACCTGACGTTGTAGTAGTTGTAATACATTCTGTTTTTCATAAAACTTAATATTTAGGTTTTTACAATTTTTTTTTTTTTTTTTTTTTTTTTTTTTTTTTTTCATTAGCATTATTCTTTTAAGAGTTGTGTGACTTTTGTTGTAAAAATAGATCTGTTGGTTCTCAAGCAAACAGTCTGAATCTGTGACTTTTAAAAATAGATCTGATGGTTTTGATGGCAATGAGAAACTATTAATGCAGTAGTAGTTATATGTGTATTTGTATTGTAGCATTCTTTGATAAGCTTGTATTATCATCTTGCTTTCTTTATCTTGCATAGTTGTAGAATTTCGCTAAATATTTTCTGGTTACCGTGGAGCTTTTTTTGGTGTGACAGCTTTAAAACGCAAGTTTTCACTTAAAATATGTTTACATCTTTTGGTCTTTCCGTAATTGGTACTAATGAAGGATACTGCGACCCTCATTAACACTTAGCACATCTCACTTAAGGGTGTCTCTACGAAAATATGTATCTGAAAGGCTTCAAGAACGCTCTAGTTAATTTTGATGATGTATGCTGTGATGCAATTATCGAGATCGTATACTTGATGATCATCATGTGTTTAAATTGAGTGTATGAGCTATATATTGAATCTGAGGTAATATACAGATAGATTTTTGGGTAAACTGATCGGCTTAAATGCATATTTTGTGATCATGGTGGCAATCAGAAAGTAATATAAGACCCACAAATGGCCGATCTAAGCGTGACGTTAGTATTTAAACTTGACGAATAATAAGTGTGCATGTGTGCAACTTGAATAGAATTGTTTCCCTTCGAAAATCCTTCACGTAGTCACCCCTCCCTCTAAAGTCGGCACCTCTTGTATACCTTGTCGTGATAAAATAAGCAAACAAACAAGCATAATTAATTGAACATACGGAAATTATTCGTTCGTTAACATACAGACATAACCTCCTTACGTTAATAAATTCCTTCATAACTTTAAATGAAATTAAGTTGAAGTTAATCTTAAATTCGTAATGAATTGATAGCATTTTTGTTAAAATAATATACATATAAGTTTAGTAATTTTTTATTTTTTAATTAATTTTATAATTAGCAAAAAGGGCGTTAGCTCAGAAGGGCTATTAATTTCATTTTGTCATTTTGCGTTTCACTTTTCAAATTGTTACCACCAAATATTATCGGCCTGTATTATATTTAAATAAACTATGTAATGTTGAATCTGCATAAATGTATGTATGTTTCTTGCATTGTGATAAAACAACGGTACCTTGAGCCATCAAATTTTGAATAACGTACGTCTCCACTCGAATATGGGCATATCTGGAAGCCCAAATTTGGAATTCGTTTTATAGCTATTTTATATTTTGTAAAGCATTTATGAGTTTTTGATTAAGAAACTCAAGGATTTCAAAGTGAGCAATGGCCACATTGTACGGGGGAGGGAACCCACACTTTTATCTCCAGCGCGCGAAACTGTGTATCGGAAATTCTAAAGATAAGCTCTTTTTAAATTATTTTGTGATATTGCTGTTAAATTGAATTCTATGGGTTAAGTGCGAAGAACATGATATTTAATAAATAAAGGTAACACACAACATGTTAGAAAAAATACCTTTGGGCATAATATAAAATCTGAAAACTTTCAGTTTTTTTTTAATTATTTTTTTATTCAAAAATATATAAATGAGAAAGAAGAAAACATGTTTATTCAGAAAGGTAGAGTAGTACTTATAGGGGGAGTTGAGTTTCTATTACTCGTCATAAAAGGGACTATGATGAGCGTATAACCGAAAATACCTGACTATATAGAGCTATAAAATTAATAAATTATGCCAGATATTGAAAATCGGTTTTTATAATAGACCTGCCGAAGGAGAAATATTTTATTAAGATTTGGGGCAGTAAAAAATTGTATGAATTATATTTTGCACTGAAATTTAGAATATTATATTTTTAGCCTTTTTACACCCCAGGCTTTCTGTAGGCGGCAACAACAATTGTGCCACTTCATATTTTTTCTTTGCTTCTACATATATTCACGATGAGGAATTAAAAATCGTGCCATTTCAGCTTTTCTTATCACAGAAAAGTTCTTATATCTGTACATAAAAGTTTTAAAATGTATTATGTGCATACTTGATTGACTTTATTGACTCATTAAATCTGCTCTCCTTCTTGGACATCAGATATTTATTAGCTAGAAAACCTCAATTTTTTACTTCCTTGTACGAAGTGAAAGAAGTATTGTAATCTCGAGAAATTTCGAGTATCGTATTTCAACTGAAATACCCTTCTTAACCAGTCCCGAATCCATTTGGACGATTTCTTTGTGTGACATCTGTACATACGAGCGGAATAAAGGATTCATTTTTCCAAAACGGATTTTTGGATAACTTAAAAGCGATTAGCCTTAGAACGTTGAAATTTTTTATATGGCATTGTTGTAACATCTAATTGTACGCGTTCCTTTTTTATTTGCAATCGCCACTACTAAACGTATTTTAATTCTTCAAAAATAAATTTGAAATTCCTTAATGTAAGGTTTTCCTCCTTGTATTTCTTTACAAATGATATGAATATATAATATACACTCACTTCCAAAAGTTATGGAATCAGAATTGAAGAGGATGCAATTCGCTGCAGAGGTAGGTGGAAGTATGCAGATATGTTAGGTAACAGCCAGTCGCGCTTTCCTGTCAAGAAACACGCAAAAAAGGCAGTCTTATAAGAAGCCAGCTTTATGAAGGGTTACAGAAGTAGATTGTAAGGGCTGATAGAAGGGGTTTAAAACTTTCGTACAATTTGTTTTCAAGACATACGTGTTTCAATGGCTTCCAGAAGACGAATGGAAGACTGTGAGCTCCGGCGTGCTGTGGGGCGCATTGAAGTAGGACAGTCGATCACAGATGTTGCTATTTCTTCGGCGTTCATCATTCTATAGTTTCACGTTGATTGAAACAATTCCAAGCCACACAGACAGTTGTACGAAGGCCCGTAGCCGGCCGCCCAAGGGTTACAACCCCGCGGAAGATCGATATATTGCTATTGTAGCCAAGCGGAATCGCAGAGCGACCTCCACACGTGTGACATCTATAGTTACAGCGTCCATTGGTAAGGCGATATCTGCGGCTACTGTACGCCGAAGATTACTTATGAGTGGAGTGTACGCCCGAGTACCTCGAGTTTGTGTTTCTCTATCCGTCCAATCAAGAGAGGCGCGATTACAGTGGTGCCGGGAACATGTCAATTGGAATGTGTCTGACTGAGGCAATGTCATGTTTAATGATGAGTCAAGATTTGCTCTGGTGCCAGATGACAAGCGTATAAGGATATGGCGGAACAACGAACACGCAATCAGTCCCCAAACATCACCGAACATCACGCATTCCGAGGCGGAAGCATTATGGTGTGGGCAGGGATTTCATTAGGATACCGCATCGACCTGCACATCTTTAAACGGGGTTCTTTTAACGGCTGTCCGGTATCGAGACGAAGTCCTAGAACCCATTGTGAGATTATACGCCGCAGCAGTTGCCCCTAGTTTTGTTTTAATGGACGATAACGCACGTCCCCATAGGGCTGACATCGTCGATGACTACCTGGAGAATGAAGGGATTGCGCGTATGGCGTAGCCAGCATATTCGCCCGACCTTAATCCCATTGAAAATCTTTGGAATGCTCTCGGGCGTGCTGTATCTTCACGTTTCCCACCTCCAGCTATTCTTATTGGGTTGGAAACTGCTCTACAAGAAGAATGGCGATTGCTTAATTCTGCGGTGGTTGACCACCTAATTGAAAGCATGGTCACAAGGTGTAAATTTTGTATACAGATGAGGGGGGATCACATACCCTATTAATGTCCTTTTTTTTTCATTTTATGCTGTTTATTTTCACTTTATACATAATTCTGTTTAAGTCTCCAGTATGTCATTATCTGATAACTTACAAAAATTTAATATTGTTGTCATTTCTGTATGTAATTATTGATTTTGTTTTATGCGTAAATATATAAGCTATTTTCCTGCCGAATTTTGTGTCAATCAAAGCAGTATTTGTTGATTGTTTTGCATTTTACATCTTCGCGATAATTTTACATCTTCGTGCTTAACTTTTGAAAGTGAGTGTATATACATATACCCACCCTCTTACACGGCTTAAAAGACCTTTCCCAGCTTTATTTTCGCGGTCATATACTTCCAGTTACAGAAGTGTTTTAAACCCCAATAATATCAGATTTTTGCAATGTCAAAGTAACTTTTTTTTGGACAAATAACGAAGTTTAACTTTTAATGCGGTCTCCGGGTTCCGATACGTATATTTGGAGAAGTTTTATACTCGTTATGAAAAAATACGGATTCAAGAAGTATGACTCATGTACCAAAAATTTGACCGGAATATTTAATTTCAAAGTTTTGCAATTTTTAATGCCGTTTTCAACTTGCCTTGAGGGATCGGTTAATTAAGTTAGAATAATTCGAGGCTATGAGTTTAAATGATTTGTCGCAGAAACGTGTATAATTTAATAGACTGTACAAGGAAGTCTTGAGTCGCCCGACCGGTATAGTGGTTAGCGTCGCTGACTACCGTACCGAAGGGCCCGGGTTCGAATCCTGGAGAAGGCATGGATGTTTGTAAATGTATAGTGTCGGTGCGGCATGGCGGCACTTTAAATCTGCGGCGAGCCGAAAGCCCTCTCGTGTGGTTTCGTGAAGAGGAAAGAGGTGGGAGACCTTCGGACCCATCAAAATTGGGGGCGGAACTGAGCCAAATCGCACTGTCACCTGTCAGATGCTTAAGGCTGTTACCAACGGTAGGCGTAATCTTGCGCTCCTTGCCACGAGGAATTTCGTGGACTTGTCGCTTATGCTTACTTGTCAGTCAGCTCAACAACAGGAAGTCTTGTGGTGTCCACATTAGTTTTTGTAAAAATGTTTTTTATTTATTTCGTGCTTTGCCATTAGGTACTACACGGAAAGGGAAGGATGCCCCGTGGAGATCTTTATGAGAAAAGAAACAGGCTCGTATCCACGCTAAATATGGATAAAACCTCGAAAACGCTCATGCACCCAGCCTGTTCGCCTACACTCATCCTCGGACGGAACTACTAGTGTTCAACGGCTTTTACCGCTTGGCTGCTGGCAAATCCTTCTCACTGTTTGCTTTAGAAGGAGAGATTCAAATTAAAAAAATACAGTTAATGTACTTTAAATAAGTCAAAATAAATTGTGCGTGAAAGAAGACAAAACTAAAGAAGAATTTTTTAAAATTACTTGGTTGTTTATTTCAGTTAGGAGGATGTATCGAATGCTGTATACTAACATTATTTGGCAAATGGTTATAAGGCTTTGTTCGGACGACGGTTCTGTCGTCTTTTAAGTGTGGGTTTAAGGCTTAAAAGTCATGAAGTTCATTCACATCTGTTTAGCAGAGTTTAAACCTTAGCCAAACAGGGAAGGGAAAGTTGTGCAAGCGTTAAATATGTAGGTGACTCAGCCGCTTCGCTGCGACTGATGGTTCTTATATCAACTAGGTATAAATTTCAAAAGTTAGAACTTTTAGGGAAAATCTTTAAAACAAGTTTTTGTAACATAGCAAGGTAGCTTGGTTGAAACTTGTTATGTCTTAAAAACCACTGTGTGAACAAAGCTTTAGAAAATCCATTTCCTTTTGTAAGGATCAGTATTGTTGTCCACGATGAAACTTTTTTTTTTTGAAGTAATACAATAAAACCTTTTATTAAAAACTCTAATAGTAGCATCATTTACGAGATTCACGTGTCTTTGAATCGTTGCAATTTTAAAATTAGATTTAACGCTAACCCAGTCCTCAAAGGTTTTCATTTTTCGCTTTCATCAAAGATGTAAAATTCTTAAAATATTTTATCTACGGTTATTCTTTAGAATCGATGTAACCATTTCTGAAAATACAGCATTAAATTGTTATATGGGGAAGAAAGAAAGAACGTTTACTGTAGGGTGCAGCGTCAGTATGACATCATTTCAAACGTATTTCATAGTTTTGTGACATCGTGAGAGGCTAAAAAGGGGCGATTTTAAAAAAAAAAAAAGAATTATGTGGAAAAACTTGAAGACAGCTATATTTCCCTAAGGCGGATAATTGCCGCTTGTTTTGCCATAGTAAATTAATCAAACAAAGCCTTAAGTATTCAATCTGGGAGAAAAACTCTTCAGTATAGCGTAGGTTAAATTATCTGTATTATGTCAAAGCACACGAGTGCTATCTGCGTAAGAGAAAGAATGCCTTCGTGAAATGGACTAGTATTGTTCTGTATTAATACTCGCCGCTAAATTTGAGTGATTTTGTGTAATATTCACTTTGTTTTCTTTGTTGTATGATAATTTGTTCTGTTAATCATAAAACATGGTAAAGTAATATCTCAAGCGACGCTTAACATGCATATTAAGGAATATTATATTTCAGGAGGGTGCTTTCTATTAACTGTGTGAATGAAATCGTACATGCAAAGCGCCGGGAGCAAAGCAATAATCGATTAATGATTAGACTGTGGTTAACTTAAAGTGATAAAAGTAATAATGGCTGGGGAATTATCTTCGTCTGAGAATTTTTATTATCCAAAGCGTTTTTCTAGGACAAGGGCTCTTAGTCAAGAAGGAATTCCACTCTTGGAGGAATTTCGAAGTTAGATACAAACCTATATAAAACTAGATAAATATCCTTTTAATTTTGGAAAGGAGGGAGGTGGGAATGAACTTTTAGCAATGGTGAAAGTTGTGCATGGATAAAACAAGTCGAAAATCGCTGTTCTAGGGAACAAAAGAATTGCTTTCTTCATTAGTGTACGAAATGTATTCAAAACCTGTCTCTCCCCCATTTTATTGTCCTGGAGCATTGTAGAACATTTTCTAGCTGAAATAGTTAGTCGAAATTCCTAAGGGGGGGGGGAAGACTTGTTAAGATGCGTATTTTGGAAGAATGGAGTAAAATAATTCCGGCTTTAATTTATAATTTTATAATAAATAATGCATGAAGCGAAAAGCTTATAAATGCCTAACTTCCTTGAACGTGTCAGTATCGTACTTCTTGGAAGCAATCACGAGTTTTACCAGCTGTGCGATTATGCGTTGATTCCAGAGTTACACAAAATGAAAATTATGTTATAACAAATGGTAGCCGAATATTTTACTTGCTTGGATGTATAGATAAAGTGTATATTGAAATACGTGTTATTAACTTTGTTGAGAGTTTTAAACGAATGGATACGACTAAAATGATTATCATTGTTAGAATGAATAAACTATTTTTCGACCAGTTATACGTAGAAGTGAATATTAAATTTCTTGTTAGCGACGATTTATGAAAATGTGCCTATGATGTTTTTCGAATGTATTGCCTGAAAGGAAATTAGCTAGCTTCCGTCCCCGGGAGCAACTTTCGATTCTCCCCCCCTCCCCATTGTCAACAAATGAATGCATGATAGCTGAAATTTCTAATAAAATTTTACTTCTTTATTTGAAAGTTTCTGTTCAAGATAGTTTTTAGTTTCTTTTCGGTTTCAGTATTCTTTGTACAAGGGGACAATTTTAAAATCAAGTAATAGTTTCGGTAAACAAAAAAAGGCCTTTGGAGGATTTATACCATGTATATTACAGTTAATTAGAAAGAAAATGTTCCTTCTATATTCTTTGTAATTATTTCATCCAATTTGGTATTGGAGTATTGTCCCCCTTCTCATCAAATAAGTTAAATCCGCATGCAGTTAATTCTTCTGTAGATTGATTCTGTATAGTCTGATGTTAATAAAACAAAAAGTAGTAAACGCTTTGTCTTTAAACATTTCGACGAATCGGTAGAGAAAGGTATGTGTTTTATTGTTACGATTATTATTTCGAGCGTGTAACGAAGAATGGAAGAGAGTTCTTGCCGTAGTCTGACCTGCTTTTTTGTATTATTATTCTTTCAGTCTTTTATTTATTTAGTTTCTCTCTCTCTATGCTTTTCCTACTGGGTAGACCAGACTACCCTGATCCAGTTCGTCAGTAGTAGTGGAACGCTGTTCTGCAGGCCAGCGGCCTCATGTGCCTTGGTTGGAAAATCAAAATATAAATGAAAAAACAAATCGGGGGGAGGGAAAATGTCTTAGTAGTTGTTAGATGCGACCTACTTTAAAACTTAACCGCATTCGCCTTTGCTTAAAATTTATTCAAGTACGTGTATTTAAGATTCTTTCTTGTTTCCTTTTTATTTTCCTTATTTTTTGTTTTGTTTATGTATTCGCACGATGCTTTCATTAAGTGAAATCGACAATGGCTATTTTTTCGAAATGAATCCTATTCGCTTGACCTTAGAAATATTCGAATAAAAAGTGAATTGACTTTTTGCCATTGGAGCAAAGGGGGGACTAGAAAAAGATAATGCTTTCGTGGAAGACGTTTTAATGGTAACTAAAGCCGTTTTAAAGGTAAACTTTTTATATTACTTACGGCTGAAAACTTCGAAAATACCCATACAGCCTACCCAAATGAGTTAGAACCCATACCAAATACCTAGTATTTAGTGTTCTTCGTCTTTCTTTAGTGTGGACCTAGTGAACAAATGAGAAGAATTAAAAATTATCGCGAATATTATTATATTAATATATTAATTGGGTTATTTTTGTTCTTAAAATATCGCATGCGTGCTTTTGTACTAAAAAACGAAAATTAGAATTTTTTGAATATTTGACAGCAAATGCGATGCGTAAGGGCTCTGTGAAGAATGTTGCTAAGCAGTGGCGATTCGACCAAAGTTCAGAGCCGGCAAATGATCTAATTGTAAGGATTTCGGTGGGTTTCTTGTGTGTATCGTAAAACAATCCGGATTCCTTTAGGAAGTTCTCAAAGATGTTCCTCACTTTAGCAAGTAACCGCCACATGCTGTGCTTGTATCAATTAACTTAATCTACTCGATAGTTTGTATATTCTCGTATTCATCATAGGTGATATATAATATTAGAGATTAGGGTTGCATTCCCTAGCGGATATTTAAAATGAGTTAAACGTACGCAGTGCACCTGAAAAGAAATCGGATTCTTTAAATAAAACAAAAATCACATTTTTTCTGTCAACAATTAGACCTTTTTATTCAAAATATGAATCAATTTATCGTGTTTAGCTTTACAGTTGGCTGCAAATTTCATATTTTGCATCCGAGAAGTTTTCCTTTCTGACGTCCTACTAGTTGGATCATTTGGCTCATATTTTTGAAGCGATGTTGCCGAATGATAAAATTCATTATTAGAATAAACCGACTTAGGCTGAGACTGAATGATTTTTGAACTCATATTTTGAATATTGTCCGCTGTTAATTTATAAATGTTAGAAGCTGTGACATTGTGAGGGGGAGTGAGAAAAGAAATGCCATCTTTGTACCTTGTTTTTCCCTCTTCCTTACAAAAAATTATATACCGCTAATAAAACTGTAAATCTTTTGTACGATTGTCCATTTTCGTATGGGGAAAGTTAACGTTCAAATTGTTTTTTATAATTTTAACCTTCAAAAGTGGGCCTTTTGGCCACCGCCCTTGCCTGCGGCTGAAAAGACGGAATTTCATTTTCTTCAGAAGGTGATAGTTCATAGAAAGCGAGAGAGTTTTACACAGTATGTGCAACCCTTGATCGACGTCTATAACTTCGTTTCCGACGCCTGATAATAGCATAACTGTAATCGGCAAATTGTTGGATTTTATTTGCTAAATCAAAACTTGCCGAATCGGGGGAAATATTAAGAAATTCGGACGTAGCAGTGCCGATCATCTCATAACTCATAGATTATAAATTGAATGTGTACATAATTTTCAGTTTGTGAAAAGTGACCTAGTTTTTATAGAATGCAAGGTCTGGATCATTGTATTAGTTTCTAAGTACTGCGGGAATTGGGCTTCAGGAGTTTGATATGTAATTTTGATAATTTCCTATTTAATTGTATGTTAATTTTCCCCATGCGTGTATTTTAATATAAGTATGATATTTAAATGTTTCTTTTATTGCAGATTCGTTTGAATGAAAAATTGTTAGGAAAAAGGTAAATTATGGAATGCCTTAAGCCATATTAATCCGTAATTAGCTTGGTTTCCTGTGATTTTGGTTGCTTATGAAGTAATCGTTTCGAAAACATGATTATCGTTATGTTCATAATTATTTAATTTTGAAATATTTTCAGGAGAAGGTCGTTTGAAAGGTTTCACTTTAGCTCCACTTCGATTTTTATACTTTAAGAGAAGCAACTTTCAGATGTCTTTAAAAAATAAAATTAGCAGTTTTAAAAAAACAGAAGTACATTTTGTGCCTATACGAAAAACATGAAGCATGTCTTTTTTTAAAGAAAGGCTTGTAAATTAAGATGTAACGCGGTATAGTTTTCCTAAGCGGAGCAGTCTTAAAGCTTTGAACTTCATTTTACATTTAATTTATATGAGAAAATATATTAATAAGCATTCCCTTTCAGGTTTAGATCTTTTTAACAAATAAGAAAGCATCCATGCCTAAAGCTGGTTGAACGTTTAACTAATTTAGGATACACACTCCCAGTGCTGTTAGAGCCCCTAAAAATGTGTTTTTTTTTTTTTTTTTTTTCCGTAAATGACATGGAAGTTGAAATAATGGATATAATTCACATATTTTAAAGAAAATACTTGTAGTTGGACTGGAATGCTGAAAGTGTAGTTAATATAGATTAATTCAGAAACACTTATCTTTCTTCATAGCCTGAAATAAAGATTAATGAGTAAGATAGTGATAAATGCTTTGAAAAGCTGATATGATTATATTAGGCATACAGAGGTTAAAGCAGTGATTCATGGAATGGAAATGGAGTTTAACGGAACAGTTTAATGGAAGCCTCATTTTTCAGGATAAAAGGATGGACGAAACTGCAAAACTCTCATTGTAACTTGAGTGTGATGCAAAGGAACTCATAAAAACTGAAAACCAAATTATTAAAGTTCTGTGTCTTTTTGTAATAACTTTACTACACTTAAGTACAGATTTTTTTTTTTAAATAAAATTCTGTCCATCAACAAATATGAAATGCTATCTTGTATTTTTTTAATCGAATGAACCTATTTAAATCATCTTTAAAAATAGCATACTATTAATTACTGATATCATTCGAAAATTTTATCTGCTAGTCTTATAATATCGATTTAAAACTTGTTGCTTAGGTGTCAAATTTTTATTTTAACCATGATTTCTTCTTCAGTTTTTTTGCGCCGCATGTATTGTAATAATGTATTTAAATGTCTTAATATCTTTGCAAATATTCATAAGAATTTTAATATTTTTAGGAATAAAAAGCATTTTCTTAAATGTGTATGATTATGTATCTGAATGTTACTCTTTCAAAGCTAGTGTTTGATTTCTTTCCGAAAACATAGCGTTATAAATTACAAATGATTTTTAATTCTATCATATTATTGTGTAGTTTCAGCAAATTTAATGCTTTAACTGAGCAGTTTTGTTTTCTTGAAAAATATTGAGACAGTTTGAATTTCATGTTTTTTTTTTTTCGTTACCGAAAACGTCTTAGTTTTCCTGTTAACAGCTTTAATGAAAGAGCGAGTAAAGTATTTTTAATTAGTGCATCGAGAATAATTACACAATGTTTTTGACAGTATGATTATTCATTGGGGTTTGCTCCAAGTTGTCCAGTGTCGCGATATTAGGTAGTAGGTCATTAAGCTTTGTGGAAAACCTGAATTCGAGACCTGATGGGGAACCAGCCGCAGAAAATGGATTTGAATATTTTCTCGCTTACTGTACAAAACTTTCATAACACACGAATATAGAAACAAAAAACTGTTGCTGTCATGCATTTTTTTTCTTTAAATAATCATGACTTTCAAATGACATAAAACTACATTCTCAGAACTAAAATGTACCGCGTGAGTAAGTTTTCCTTGAAAAAGATTTCAGTGTGTTACTACATTGTGTTGTATATATATTTTTCAATGTTGGTGATTTTAAAACTTCTATTTAACTACCATGTGTTTATGTTTGAAACATTTCGAAAACATCATTTAGATTTATATAGGAAGGTTATTTATATATTTTATTGTAGCAATTCAACGTCTGTTGGTGTTCTAGGAATATCCTCCTCATTTCTTACGGCATAATGTTTTTAGGATTGTTCCGTATTGCTAAAAATTGTGTGTTGTTATTTGTAAGCAATTATTATTTTCCAATGTATCAACACCTATACTGTTGTTCTTTTTTCTTTCTGTCTTTTACTTCCTGTTATGTGCAAAAGATTCTCCGAAACAGTTAACCCGTAATTGGTGAAATGGATCTTTAAGACCATTGTAATTACTTGTGTATTTTAGGTCGGTGGTCGTCAGACTCAACAAGCTTGTGAGGTATTGTAAAATTTCTAGTATTTGGTGTACTATTTCTTCTTTTGAAAGACATTTTGGTTATTTCGTTACTTATCGACAAAATTTCAACATATGTATTCACACGCATGAAACTTATGAAATGAATTGGAATGTCACTTTTCCATTAAAATATATAAAAAAGAATTTATACCTAAATTAATTATTTATTAACTGTTTACAATTGAATATTGGTATATTACCGAGAGTACTGCTTTGTCGTTGCGATATCGCGGCGGTGTTTGCAGCAGAAACATTCGAGACATTTGAGTAACGGAACATGACACTGCTTATACACTGGTTTCCAAAAACAAGGAAAAGTCGCAAAAATAGCAATACCTGGTCCAAAAATAAGCCAGTTCATCTAAAATTTGAATAAAATGTTCAAATAACACTTGCTGAGTAAAACTGCAGTACGCAAATTAGTGGGTCTGCGATCGGAATACGTAATCTGCGAGGAGCATAAAATTGTATGCTTGAATAAAAGTCTGTAAATTTCGTGTGATACTGAGATAAGAGATCTGGGTTAGCTAATTTGTAACAATTACTTCGTATTATTTGTCTGAAGAACTGCGATGGAGAGCTATTGTAAGGCAAGAGGCTGGTGAAAGTCAGACAGAAGTAACTAAATGGCTAAATATGAGTCCATCTGTATTTCATTGACTTATGAGGCAACGATTTCTATCTGCATATAGGAGGTTCAGCCAAGGACGACGGACCGCTGCGACGAGCATTTGTTGTTATGCGCATGAAGCACTAGAACCGCACTCCGACTTGGCTCAGGTCCACCCTTGCTGCAGCCGCTAGAAAGTTTGATGTCAACGTCAACTGTCCGGGTTTAGCTCGCAAAGCAATAGTAGGCGTTATTTGATTTGGAGAGAACCTAGAACTCGTTATCATCAATTAAGTATCCGTGAAAAAGATGTATACGAAGGAGGCAGTGTTTGTGTTTGAGTTGGTATTACTTTGGTTGGACGTGCAGACCTCCATATCTTTCCACGTGGTAGCATGCATGCTCAGGCGCATGGAGATGAGATCCTGACATCCTTGATGCTTATGCCGAGGCAATAGGTGATAATTTCATGTTACAGGACGACAACGCTACACCGGATAGGGCTCACATCGTGGATGATTATATTCAGCAGCAAACAATTCAGCGCATAGAATGGCCAACACGATCACCGGTCCTGAATCCTGTCCAGCATGTTTGGGATGCTTTAGGAAGACGTCTGCTATATGTATAAAATGAGAAAATCGGATGTATCAACTTAATATAGGAAAATTATCTTCAATATGTAGTATGATCTCCGCTAGAAACAGTACAATAGATACAGCGATGTGTGATGCTGTCAGTTATTCAGTTTATCAGTTTCGTAGAAAGAAAGAGCCATTGTTCCTGTAAAGCACTTTGAAGCGAAACAAGGATCTGAAGAGGAAGATTGAGAGCAGCTATACTTCTTCCTAAAGCATCCCAAACATGCTCGATAGGATTCAGGTCCAGTGATCGAGCTGTGGCCACTTCATACGCTGAATAGTTTACATCTGAAGATAATCGTCCACAATGTGAGCACACTGTGCGGTATAACGTTGTCGTTTTGTAGGATGCAATTATCATCTGTTGCCTCGGCATAAGGATGCACGTAAGCATCAAGGATGTCATCAACCTGAGCATTCATAATTCCACGTGGAAAGTCATCCAGGTCTGTGCGTCCTTTCAAAGAGATACTACTCTAAACACTAACACTATCTTCTCCGTATTCATCTCTTTCGCGAATATTTGATGGATGATAACGTGTTCCATGTTATCGATCATCTGGCATATCGTAGCTGTAGCCCATCCTTTGATGAACCTCCTAGATGCCGAATCTGTGGTTAGAAATTGTTACCAAAGTGTATGAACTACAGAAGAACTCGCATTTAGGCAGCTGGCCATTTCTGTCTGACGTTGTCCTTTCTGTAATCTCCCAATAGGTCTCTATCGCGGTTCTTCGGGCAAATGATACATTGAGGTAATTGTTACAAACTAGCTATCCCAGATTTCTTATTTCAGTATCACAGGAAAATTTGCAGGCTTGCTCTGAAACATGCAATTTTATATTCCTTGTATATGACGCATTTTGATTGTAGTGATACGAATTTACATACTGCAGTTTTACTCAGCAACTGTAATTAGAAAACTTCAAATTTTATACGGATTGGCTTATTTTTGAACGAGTTATCGCAATTTTTGTGATTTTTTTTTCTTAATTTTTGGAATACTGGTGTATTTCATTCTTTTTTTCACAGTTCAAAATTTTTCGCAGTAATTTTTAAAATTAGTATTTTTTAGTAAATTTCCTAAATTTTTGGAAGAAATTTTTGAATTACAACCTGTCAAATTTGTACCATCATCTTAAAGTAGATGTATTTGCAAGCGTATCTGCCAAAAATTACGATTTTTTCATTCACAATTTCCAAAGATATACATGAATTTATATATAGGCACGTTCGAAATTTGGCGTATTTGTTAATAACGCCAAATGTGGTTTACGCAAAGTATGAATGATGTGTCTTTCTTTCCGCTCATGCATAATAAAAAAATCTGATGTGTACACCGCATGACTTCATTGTACGGAATATTAAATTATACGCATTTTGCACATCATTTAAACGTATTGGATTGAATTAAATCTACTTCGTCGATAGCGCATGAACCGCTATAGAAGAAATACACTCTGGCGTTAGGTTCATCTAACAGCCTTATATCTCATTCATTTTATAACTCAGAATGCACAAACATTCCATTCAAATACTATAATAAATGTAAAACGATGTGTAAAAGAAATTAAACAAACTAAAAAAAAAAAAAAGAAAGAAAAGAGAGAGAGAAATAAGAAAAAAATAAGTTTTTCACAAATGCTTATGATTTAGTATTTCTCATTTAATTAATTAATTTCTCACTCCGTCACAAGCAAAAGTACATAAAAACTCAAAATATCTATGTTAAAAATTACGAAGTAAATCTTAAACACTTATTTCCTCGAATAAATTCCAGAATGGATTAAGCATTTAATTCGCAATAATAAAACAAGGCGTTATCTTTCTTGTTGCGTAGTTTCTCTAGATTGGCAGCAAATCTACTATTCTCCTATGTTTGAAATGTGAACAAATATGGCCGCCATATGAAAAATGATTAGGCTTAGCCGCACTTGAACAACTTTTAAATTGTTGATAATTCTACAAATCTTGCATGCAGATTTACTAGAGGCATAAAAACCTTAACCGGAAGATAAGAACAACGTAATTCAATCATTTTTAAAGCAAAAAATGCGCAGTTTGCAGACATATAAGAATAAAGAAACTGAGCCGAATAACAGAGTGGATGCGTGTATATATATATATATATATATATATATATATATACATATATTTAATTTATGTACTTTTGGTGCGACCGATTGCAACCAAAATAGGATATGCACATCTACATGTTATATAGATAGCAGTCCTATGTACAAAATTTCAACGTTCTGAGGCTACTCGTTTTTGTTATACGAGATACATACAGACACCACGAAAAAATGTCTTTAGAATCTATTTTAAATCAGTTTTATAATTTGTTGCGGAAAAGGAGTTTTTTATTTGGTTCTTACCTACGGATGTCACTCAAAAACATTATTAAACTGTATTCTATAGGGGTGAAAGTGGATATTTTCGTTGAAATATGATACCCGAAATCTTTCGCGATTACAATACTTCCTTTTTACTTCGTACCAGGAAGTAAAAAGGGAAAGAAAAATAGGTTGCTACAAATTAAGAATTTCGACAAGTGAACCAACTATTTTTGGCGTAAATTGAAAAAAGTGCCCCAAAATGAATTTTTAAATTTCTCGGTACGTTTCTCACAAAATTTAATATTTGAGCATAATTTGAATCGTAGAATCGAAATGTGGAAAAAAAAAAAAAAAATCGGCATGCCATTTCAGAAAAAGTCGGTAAGTCGCGCTTTTGGGACAAGAAAAACGCAAGACTCATTCGTCAATCGGTTCAGTTGAACAGGAGATACAGAAATGTCTCTTCTTTTTCTTTTTTTAAACAAAGTATACAGATAGGAATCTAATTTTTGTATGCTCATCTTTTCCTTATTTTTAAATCCATCTTTTTAATCTCGCGTGCAACGCTCAGCGGTAAATTTCGATCGTAATTTTTGTATTAAAAGTGGGCGGTATTACGCGGGGAAATACTGTCGTACATTTATGCAGATTCTTCGACGCAAAATGCCGTAGCTAGATTTTTACAAAATAATACACATAAGGATGTGCTTCTTATTCTTCTTAAAGGAAATAGGGAGCGTAATACGAACTCGTGATATGGAACTGTTCTCAAGGGTGGAAAAACTGTATTTCTTGCTTGAGTTTTATTAGAAATCTTGAAACCGAATAAAATAATAAAAAATCTATTAGTTAATCTTTTATTATGAAATCTGTATAAATTAATTTCGTATTATGAAATATGCATAAATTAATTTCTTATTATGAAATATGTATAATTTCATTATTTTATTTTAGAACTGCTCATGGAGTTATGTATATTTTTCTGTCTTTCTAGTATCAAATATCTGGTGAAAAAGTTATTGTTGTTCAAAAAATCCTTGAAATATATCCTGGCTTATGTAATTATATGGGTAAATTTAGTTTCTCCTTCTCTCAATAATTGTAATAGTTAATTTGAATGTGGGCACCCTTGGTGATACTAAATAATCTATGCAATAATCGATCTTATTTCATGTTATCTGAAGCATGTGAGATGCAAGCGCAGCCAAAGCGTCTGTTATGCGGGTTTCTAGCTATCGGAGGTCATTGTTCTTGATCTGGTAGATAATGTTGACATAAACTTAAAAGAAACTATAGTGGGGTTAAATTTGTTGATCTAGGAGACTATAAGTTGTTCATGTTTCTAAACGAGCCTTATCACAGATTTTTATGTAGTCCACAGTTTAATGTCCCAGGATATTTAAATGCTTCTTCTTGGAGATTGTCTTCCATTTGCATTGTTCCATTACAACAGTTGTGGATCTTATTTCGGCTAACCGCATCCCCTTTCAGTGCCACTCTTGTACTTAAACACGTTATCGTCTTCTATATAGGCACTGGGGGGACGTATGCATGTGGTGGGGTAGGTTACTACTGGCGCATTATGCGAGTGAGCTTATTGAAAAAGTTTGAAGTATTCCTTCAATTGTGACGAAAATCGAAAGTAAGTTTTTTTTCCCCCCAAGCACTTTCATCTGGAAACAGCGTAAGAGGAGTTTATAGTATCACTTTTGTTATTTAACGCAACGCTGATCAGAACGGACACTACTTGCAACTAAATATGCATCATTAAACATCTGCAACGGACACTTATAAGTGTCCGTTGCAGAATACTGATATTTTTCGTCTGAAGCGAAGAATCTTCATCTTTTGAGAGTCTGACTATTCTTTCAGTTTTTCATGAATTATCCAAATAAACTTGACTCGTTAATTTGTTTAAAATCCATGTTTATCATGGTTCAGGCTAGTTATTGATTCAAATCCTCAGTAACCAGCATTGTTTATTAACTTCATAATTTTTTTTTTATTTTTTAAGTGATGCTTACAATAAGTTGTTAAACAAACGCGCGCAGATTGTTCTCTATTATTAGTGGTGTGACGAATTAGATGCGCTACTAGCAATGCATTTGTTTCACCATTTTCTTACAAGAAATTTCTTGGAGCTTCTTGAGTTCTTTTTGTGTTTGCTATTCCAATTCTTGGCATAAATCGAAAGTGTTGAAACGGAATCGTTTCATACTTTTTGTGTATCAGTGCACCATGAGACAATTTTCCGAATAGACTGTGGGTTGTTCTGTAGTTGTTATGAATAAGTAATATAAAAACTTTTTATGTAAATAGCCATTAATGTCATGAAAAGAAACAGTGTTAAGACATAACTTAGTGAATTAAACTCTTTTATAAATATTTATTCTAACTTTTGTTTCTGTGCTTTAAAAAAAATCTAGAGCTTTATTTTGGCGCA
>KK121994.1:64036-92433 GCA_000611955.2 Stegodyphus mimosarum
TTCAAATTAGTACTTTACTTTTTTCAGAGTTTTTTTTTTAAAAAGCACACTGAATGCCTCGCGATTAGTAAGAAATGGTTTGCTTTTGCAAAATATCTGATGTGGACACCACATGACTTCCTTGTATGGCGTATTAAACTGTACACATTTTTTTGCTGCACTTCATTTAAATTTATTTTCTCGAATTTCATTAGAGGAAATAAATTTAAATGAAGTGCAATGAAATTCAGAAAAACTCAACTCATCGAACCGGGTAACAAAGTTAGTATATATATGCACGTTTGGTGGAGTCGTTTGCGACCAAAAAGGGAGGTGCTCAACTACCTGTTACAGCAGTCACATACACAAAATTTCAACGTTCTACTGTTTTTTGACATATGCAAGAAACGTACATACGTACAGACGCCACAAAAAAGTCTCTTCTGAATTCATTTTTAATCCATTTCCAAAACATGGAGTTTTAGTTTTTCGTCACGTCTTTTCCCCAGGGTTTGTTTTCCTCCTTTACAACTTCTGCCAGATGTCAGTCCATCACAAATCGATCCATTTTTCAAGAGATTACCTTTCGATGGCTAGAACACGATGGTTGGGAAGAGCATCCACTGTTAATATGTTATAATAGTACAATATATCCTGGTATCCTAACGGATTTTTAGTTCTGTTGAACTAAAAATCCGAACTTTTAACTTCTGTTGAACTTTTAACATGCTGCAGTGATATTTTTTGATTCAGTTGTTAGATTTAATTTTAATACTATTTTACTTTTCCTCATCATGTTTGCGAGCAATGACACGTGCCTTGTATACATATAAATCAATAAAAATTAGTTGTCATGGCATGAAACATGCATGAAAAACACATGAAAAAAGGAAAGGAAATTTGAATGTTATGATTTTTTGAATAGCAGTTGCTTAAAGTTGCACAGAAACGACAGAGAAAACAAAACTTCTACAAAATTTTTTTTACAAAAAACAGGATTAATGATGCATATTTTGTTGAAAACGATTCTGCAAAGATGAAAATTTAAAGATGGGAAGATGGAACGCAAATTGTTCAGACTTAATAAATTATTCTCATAAATCGACAAACAGACCAAAATAAGGAAAAATAAACGGTAAAAGAGAACACTTTTTATTACTGAAATACCAGAGGGGCTTCCTTTAAAAGTGTTTCAATAAAGGAACAAACAATTGAAAAATAGGCAATGCCTCATATATAGCCACTTTGCTACCTGGCCGGTGAGCTCAGTTTTTTTAGTCTTATTGTTGGTAAACTGGGCATTTTTTGCTCTAAAGGTGATTGAATCTGAGAACATTGAGATTGCATCTGAGAACTGCCGTAAAAAAGTATTTGACCTGGGTATAACTTTGTGAAAAGCCTAAGTCTAAAATCCATTCTGAACTTTAATAGTATAGTTTAAAATTGTTATGTGTTTAACTTGTGCATATAACTTGTATATAATGTAAATATTTTTTTCTTTAGTTATGTTATTTGTTTGTTTTATTACCTTTTGTATGTATCGCGAATTATGCTTCTGATCAAGGATTGTACTGCCCGGGACGTGCAGTCCTTGGGAGGGGGCAGTGTTACGAAATATCCAGGCGCGGTAAGATAGCTTCCCCGCGAAGCAGGTTTAGGGTTGCCATAAAATGCCATAAATTACAATTCATGGAAAATTTTACCACAATTTAAAATATTTTATATACCGCCTCTCAAAGGGTTAAGCAGTGTAAGCACGTGCTTAGGGTGTCAAGGAAAGGGGGCACCAAAAAATTTCTCATTGCCGGTTTATTATGGAATCTAACCAAGAGAGATACCTGGAATGAAAAAACAGCTGTGGAAGCACCAAAATCTTTTAAATACTTAGGGCTTCTAAAGCTCTTAATCCGGCTCTGGCGGATAATCTATGTTATAATTAACAAAAACAAAATCTATTAGCAATTTTTCTGTATCAAACGGAAAAGAAACACTCGAGTAGATAATATAAAATTAGACCCCCTCTCCAAAAAATTTTTATTGTTGTAGTTGAATGAAACAATCGATTTCGAGGGCGATTGGAAAGAGGTCCTGTTCTTTAAAGGAAGAAAAAAAATGTTCCCTCCCCCTATTATTTTTTTTAATTTATTAAAACTGCGCCCGATAAACAGCGATAGTTATTGGAAGCGTATTCAACGTTCTTATGTTATATCTGATAGAACAACTGTGCCTTTATGAAACCCAATCTAAAAAGGGGGGGGAGACTAGAGCTCATAATATCAATGTACAGTAATCAGGAGAGTGCAGATTCCAGCATTCATCAGACTTACCTGTAAAATTGTAAGCAATAAATCACCATTAAAAAAAATCGAATAACAGCGAAGTAACTCCTAATGCCTGTTGTTTTATATTTATAATTGCCATCCCATTTCATTTTCTATTGTGTGATTCGCGCGCCGTGATTATAGGTCAGTTTGCTGTATATGCAAAAATGACGATGTTTGTAACATACCAACTTATTAAAAATTCATTGTCACTGTGAAGTAATTGCATTTGATCATCGGATTTACAGTTTTTAAAGTAAAAAATTGGTTTGCAGCGTATTAAGTTAAAAAGAAATATAAAAATGGATCCATCGTAGTTCATTGGAAACCAACAAAGAAACTTTAGCTCGATCACTTTATCACTTGGGAAGAAAAATAGATTCTCTTTGTCATACTTGTCAATGATAACCCCTAGGAATGCCAATGATTACCTAAAGGAAAGATGTTTTAATAGAACAAAGCTATTATCGAAAACCAGCATGTAAACCTTTGCGTCCCGCCCCAGATGGGACAGAGGATCGATATGTTTACAATGTGCTTTGAGCTATTAAACCACTTTCATGCCCATCAGTGTATCTGTGCACAGGTTCCTCCCGCTTTATGCTGACAAAGCATTCTTGTGAAACGTCTGTAAGCCAAAATGGTTCAAAACGTAAAAGCAGTTATTAATCTATAGAGGAAAAGGCTACGAGCACCCTAAAGGGGGGACTTGTCAAACATACCATATTTTTCTTAAAACCAAAAATAGCGGGAAAGAATGATGTAATAAATACATAAACCGCGTAAATAGAAATAATATATGCATAATGTAGTTTCATTTTTTAAAATTGAAAGAAGAGAGAGCACTTTGAAAGTCGTCAGAAATTCAATGGTGGGAGATAACAAAACTTGCAAAGTATAAAAGAAAAATCTTTATTAATATCTTATCGTTATTTGTATTCATGTGATCACTGTTCTGCTTGGAATAATGTCAAAAGTAAAAAATTTTTGTACTTTGATTACTGTTTTAAAAGGCTTAAAAATATGTGAATGCCTGAGTGCTAAGACTGTTGCATCATTTTTCATTAACATTCATTTTTTCACGGGCAATAAAAACACCTCGCAAAAATCTGTCTTAAACTCGTAATGTTAAGTAGTGTATCGTAAGCAGTCATATCTTTCTGCTGTTGCATAAAAGAGCTCCTGAATCATATTAGCTTTCCGTTTTTCAATTTTTCATCTTCAACAACAAAAAAAGTCTGATTTAAGTTATTTGTAAAACAAATGTTCGTGAAAAGTGGATACCTGTTATTGTTATTACTAAACAGAGAACATACTCGAAATTATTCCAACAGTAATCCCCACTGATAATCATGTTGGATTTTTATTGATCTTAGATGTGGAGATAGCACAGAGAATTTTAGAAATTCGCATAGAGATAAAACCTTTCTGAGTGTCTTTTTCTCATCTTAGTCTAGTAATATCCGACTAACGAATAATTCTTTTTTTTTTTTTAAGGATATTACCACGTAAGCAGTAGACGATTCATTCATTAATCGTTATGCCGTCGAAAGAGATGCTGAAGTGCCTATAAAACCATAAAGTTTTATGATCATTAAATATTGCTGTACCGAAATATTAGCAAGATTTAGTTGAATGGGCATTCGTCATTTGGCGCTGGCCCTATTTTTTTTGCCTAATTTGGAAATGATTTGACTAAAATCGAAACCAAGATGTTTGACGATTTAATCCCTTACTTGGCGATATCTCTCATTTTCCAATTTTTATTATCAATTTTTAATTTATTTTGTGACATCATTTAAAATATTTATTCTGTAATAAGATCACATTAATCGAAATTTTGATCGTAATAAGCGATATATACTCCACGTTTTCGCATACAAACAAGTAGGACTTCAGCAATTCGATAACAGTATCCAAATGATAGCATTGACCGTAATCCCGTTATGTAGCCTACAGTAGCATAGTAATTGAACAAATTTACCTTGAAAAAATTTTGTATTGGATGTTAAAATTAAAATCGCGTTTTAATGAAGACTGATATGAGCAATGAAGCCAAGGGGAATCGAATGCCAAACTGCGATCATGGAGAAAATCGGATTTCGGATTGACATCATGACGTTTATTTCGTATGAAATGGATTTCTTATTTCCTACGAAATGCGTCCTAATGAGTGCAACTAACTAACTAAATAAATAAATGAAAAAGCGGTGAAAGTTACACACTCTGATTCTTCCCCCCCTTTTGTTATTTTTTTGCAATTTTTCTTTTTCTTTTTGTTTTTCACTTTAACCTCGATCGCCATCGATGCGAATCTGCGCTCTCTTATACAATATAGAGTGAGCAAGTGCCGCTAGCGAAAGGAGCAATGAAGCAAGCACACACCTTGCTTTTAACCTTCATAGATGCGCTACACCAGCAATGATTGTTCTTTCTGGACCTTTTTTTTAATCCGGGACGTCCTGTGAAAAAGAAATAAGATGTGGTTAAGTTAGAATTTATAAAGCATTGAACACTTTGGTTTTGCCACTACCGTTTTGACAGTTGCCGTAAACAACGCCGTTCATATCATTTAGATAAAAGCGTATGTTCCTCCTTTTTTATCTGCCAAGCCGAGCAAATCGCCGGAGGTTTAAAATATGCGAGAATGTTCTCGGCTGTTTTTTCAGTGAATTTTTTTTTTTTTTAAATATTACGAAATGCAATAGATGCGAAAAGGAGTGCTGCTGTGCATTTAATCTTTTGAGTGTAATTTATTTTTATTAGGACCTGTGAGATATATTGTTACGAAATAATATAAATGTAACCTCAAAATATTTCAGTTCAGTTTCATGCATGTACATGGTTATATGTCGTAGATTTCTTTTAACATTCTATCATATAGGGATTATGTTCGAAGATGTACATCTGACGTGCCACGTGACTTCGGTCACCTGCCTTTCCGCGGCAATTGCGATCGTGAATACAACTCACTTGTGCTGCTTGGAGCGAAGGATTTACTAACTGGATAAAGGGTTATGGACCATAAGGAAAGTGGAGTTTTTCTCCCCTCCCGATTTTATTTATTTCTTGAAGGTGTTATGGTTTAATAACTGAAATAAAAGTTATTCCATAACAGTTGTATGTCACTGTAACAGTAGTAACTTAAATTGCATTCAATAAACAATTTTTTAAATCTTCAGCTACTTGCTTTTCTGAAATATAATTCATTAGATGTAAGTAATTAGTAGAATGCCAACCAGGGCTGCTTTATCTGTTGTCGGGACTCCTGTACGGATGAAAGTCGCAAAAATTCCAAACCATTTCCATATATGTAGTTACTGTGGGTAAGGTCGGAAGAGAGATTTCATGTAGAAATTACAGGAGCTGAAAATAAAGAAACATTTATAGTTACTGATAATTAATTGATATTTATTAAGATTTATATTTTCGGATTAGTATATATAATTATGAATAAGAGTAAGTTTTCTTAATCCGAAAAAGAGCATGTTAAAGCTTTTACTGATTCACTAATATTTATTTCTTACCCGCATTTTGTTGCTACTACAGTTTAAAAGAGTTTCCAGATGAGGGTAGAATCACAATTCACTGAATGTTTTTTTAGTAATTGTTAAGCATTTGTTCTTATTTTGTTTACAAGTTAGGAATCGTACATCTGGGCGTTAAATTTCTGGATGTGTTAAAATAACCACAAAAACGCCAAGTCTTTTAATTTTGAGATCCTCAATCTACGAGACTTATAACTTTGCCGTAGGTGGTTAGGTGTTGGATGTTTAATGTTTGCAGAAACTGTTCTGTCTTTTGGACTTCAATTTATTTTCTGCGTACGGTGATTTTTAAAGAAATGCAGGGGATAGCATCCATTTTTGCTCAGTTAGGTATCAGTTATAGAGTCATCAGTTAGGTATAGTTCCTATTTTTTTTTTATTAGCAGCATTAAAAAGTAGTTTTCCTCTTTATATTGCCGCTATTTTTTAAAAAATTTAAAGACATAGCTGTGAGCAACAAAATAGAAAGATATATTAGTTGTTTTATATATATAAATATACACTTCTGCAAAATATTAATTCGTTGCCCAAGTGAATGCAGTCTGTTAATTTGAAAGTCTAGAAATCGAGTTCTAAAAATGGCTTCCTAAAAACTGAGTTTGTGCACAGGTCTTTTAAGGTAATCGAATTAACTGATTTTTGCGTATTGTGGTTTAATCGATTGAAGAAAATCGAAATCAAAGTTTAATGTGTGGAATTCCAGTTACGATGTGAGTATTGAATGATTCAGAGTACATGTTTCCCCTTTGTTTCAGAAAATAAATTGATAGAGTTGGGAATTTTCATTAGGCTGCTAAAAGGTAGTTTTTAACTTATCTTTACCATAATCGGAACTTTAATATGTTACTCTGTTTTATATATCTTAAATAAAATGGCAATATTCCTTTGTGCTAGGTCTCATAACCTTTGTAGAACCGTCTTAATTTGAAGCCCGGTTACTTTAAAAATGTAAAAGCTGTATCTATTTCCTGTTTTCAGGTCCCTTGTGTACTTTTTAAAAATCGGTAGAAACGTAAATTGTTATCTGTTTCCTGTTTTGAGTTCTCTTGTTTACATTTTAAAATTCCGCAGAGATAACATTAACAGAATTGAAGAAAACTGGTTAATATGAAATTAACGGGTTTTGCTTTTCGTTTTAAGGCATTTTTTTCCTTTTTGTCTGTCCTTTACCGTTTTCCCCACCAATGGCCAAATGGTAAAATCACTGTTAGTTCACTTAGTAAAATATTTGTCAGTTCGGCTAGATTCAGATGCCTTTAAATGGATTGACTGCTTGGGACATTTTTTGATAACTCCAAGTGTAATATGAATACAAATCAAGTTCCCTTGGAAAATCCATCACGAAGGCATTTCTTTCTTTAGTCCAGATAGCGTTCGTGTGTTTTGCCTTTTCAAGTAACCCAATCAAATAAAGCACGTTTGTGAAGAGAAGGGGAAAGCTATGGCTTATGTAACACACATACGCATTTTGTTAAATTCCGAATTTTTTTTTTTTAACTCTGAAGAATGGAATTTTTTTTTTACATGTCTATCAGCAGTGTTATAACAAAAAATACTCGATTTTAAGTCAAAGAATTGGTGTACCTTATTTCCTATAAGGTGTTGTTTATCAGCGATTTTTATCCTTTTTTAAGGTTAAATCTTTGATTACTTTTATAAAAATAGACAGTTTTTTACTTCCTTGTACAAAGTAAAAAGGAAGTATTATAATCGTGAAAAATTTCTGGTATCATATTTCAACAAAAATATCAATTTTGACTGCTATCAGATACAATATTTAATGTTTTTGAGTGATATCTGAACGTAAGGACAGGATAAAGGACTCTTTTTTTCCTCCAAGAAATTATAAAACTGATTTAAGATGGATTCTAGAGAAGTTTTTTTCGTGGCGTTTGTGTGTACCTGTATATGTATGTATCTCGCATAACTAAAAAACGAGTAGCCTCAGGACATTGAAATTTTGTATATAGGACTGACTGCTGTAAAATGTGAATTTGCACCTCCTATTTTGGTTGCAATTGGCTGCACCAAAAGTATATTAATACATGTATATATATATATCCACTCTGTTACTCTGCTTAGTAAGCTCAGTTTTTTATTCTTTCACGTTTGTAAATTATGCACTTTTGTGCTTTAAAAATGATTGAATTATGTTGTTCCTATCTTCCACTTTAGGTTTTTATGTCTTAAGCAAATCTGCATGTAAGACTTGTAGAATTAGCAACAATTTAAAAATTGTTTAAGTGCGGTTAAGCCTAATTATTTTTACGACAGCAGCCATATTTGTTTATATTTGAAACTTAGCGGAATAGTGGATTTGTTGCCAGTCTAGAGAAACTAAGCTTCGCAAGAACAAAGACAATGCCTTCTTTTATTATTGCAAATTAAATCATGCTGAATCCATTCTAGAATTTATTCAAGGAAATAAGTGTTTAAGATTTACTTTGTAATTTTTAATATAGATATTTTGACTTTTTATGTATTTTTGGCTTGTTGCAAAGTGAGAACTGAATTAATTGATTGAGAAATACTGAATGGTCTATGAAAAACTACTATTTTTTTTTATTATTATTTTTTTAAAGTTTAATTTCTTTTATACATCATTTTAGATTTATCATAATATTTGAGCCGAACATTTGGCAACAATTAGATAATTCTTCAGAGCATATACATAATTTTTCTGCATTCTGAGTTATGAATGAGATGTAACACTGTGACCTTAAAATTACATTTTGGTTAAAATTAATTTTATTCAGCATCTGTGGGAAGGTATGTTAATGCATTTCTAAAATCTTTATGTAGTATGCTGAATATGCATACTCTGCATCCTTAATTTAGTTTGATTGTAAATAAAGTTTCTGCTATGTGCATCTTATTATTTTTACCTTTTCATTATGCTAAACTAAACACTGACAATGATAGCTTTCCAGTTTAATGATTTATCTCCACTATTAATTGCAAAAGAAGTGAATAAGAAGCGTGTCACTTACCATATGTAGCTTTTTTATGTTGCAAGTGATGATAATAAAATACTGAAATTTAGTTGCCTTGTACTCCTCAGTAATTTGGTTTGCACCATGGTTAATGGAAGTGGAAGAAGCACATTTAGTGTACATTTTTTTTTTTAAATTTATAACTTGAATCGAATAATTTTTATAGATTTTGAAATTATTACATGGTTAGCTGTTTAATTTAATATCGTAAATCTTCACCAAATTCAGAAGTCGCAAAGTGTATAGTGTAGAAATTTATTTATATAGGGATGGACTGTAGCAAAAGAAAATCACCTTTTGATTTCTGAAGAACATTGAATTTTTAAGAAAAACATTTTTACTTTCTTATTTTAAGTATTGTTCTGGAGCTGGATGTTACATTCCTCTTTGGCAAAAAGAAACTGAAAGAATGCTTGAGTTCCCAAACCAATTTCATTCATTTAGATGGTGAAACAGGTTTCCTTTTAAAATAGTAAAAAGCTGTATCAGAATGTTAAAGAAGTTGAAGATGATTTAGAAATGAAGAAAGTTTTATGTTTTCCAAACTTTTATACTTTTTTCTTTAATTTTCTCTTTCTCTCTTTTAATAAAAATATTAGTGCTGTGTGGATTACAATTTAATCGAAATAGTGTGCTGTTTTGTAAAAAAGGAGTTGTATATATTGGAAGCCCATTGATATTTTTCAATATCTCTTTTATTATTTAGAAAAGTTAAATATTGTTCATTAATTCTATTTGTATTGAAATGAACTTTCAGAAGTTATACTTTAACTGCATTTTAGTTATGATACAAGAAATTTAAAAAGCTAAGAATTTTAAGAGAGGTAAAGGGACAGGTTTTGAGAATTCCTTTATTTGTATCATAACTAGCTAAGAGTAATTAATGAAACATTTATAATAAATTAAAGTTAAAATAACATTTTTAAGAATACTTACTTCTGTGTTTATGCAAGCATAACAGACTGCTAAATCTTTTCGGTTTCGAATTATCATTTACTATTTTTCTGGGAGAAAATTAGTAAAGTAAATAAGTACTAAAATCTTATTCAGGAAGTTTTGTTTAGAGATGCCTGGATTTTGATCTGTATAAGATCGTGGCTCTTGTATGATTCCATATTTAGATGTAGTTCATCTTGAGGTTAGAGATGTAGTGAAGTCTTTACAAGTGAAGTCTAGTGAAGTCTTTACAAAATTTAGTTTATCATATTACATTATGTATATTACAGTGCCAGGTCATGTATTATCAACATGGTTTTGTAAGTATTGGCAGTGTATGGAAGGTAAGAGTTTTTATCTTTTACATGCCTTAGTCAATAGACATTTTCCAGAGCACTGACTTTCAACATGGCTTACAGTTGTGACCCTGTATCCACTAATTCAGTAGCCATGGGTCAGTTATCTGCAGTTTACAATTGCAAAACAAAAATGAACTGCGGCAAAGCCCTGTGCTTCAGTATAATTTCTAAGTGACAGTGTGAAATATAGCACTCAGAGAAGTCTAATACTGTCTTCTCAAAGTAAGCACTTGCTGCTCGTTTTGGGTGGTTAAATATGATTCTTGGTCCATCAGTAACAAAGTGGATAGGACTACTGAGCACTGACTGTTCAACCAGGTTCAAATCTTGGCAAGTGGGTTGACTGCTTGTGTATTTTTGTGGTCTTCTCCCACATGTAATATGAATCGATTCAGGTGCTCATAGAAAGCCCTCCATGAAGGCATCCCTCTGTATCTGAGACAGCCCTCAAGTGCTTTGCCATTATCAATTAAACCAACAACTGTAAATTCAATCCTACTCTGCTTTTGGCATTCTTACTATTCTCATTAGTGTTGTACAGCTTTTGTGCTTAATGTTTATTCAATGTAATAATAGCCCTAAAATGCTATAGTTAATGGTGCTGTTAGTGCTAGGAAATTAAATGACTTTTATGTCTATTCTTTGCAGCTGTATATTTTATTGTACAGTAAAGAAATTACATTTCTTCATTTCGCTTGTAGTTTGTGGTTTATGTTAAAATATCTGAAAGCTTTATATTTATAACAGTGAGTGAAAGAGAGAGAGTAAGTCGTGTACAGTATATTTTTCACTATTTTATTTTGTAATATAATATGTAATGTAGTTGTTTACTTAAGTAAATGTACAATATACTTAGTTAAAACGAAAAAACATTATGCATTTTTATTACCATTTTATATAAAAATGCATATTTTATCAATTATATTTGGCTGTTACATGGAGACCTGTTTTATATAGCATTCGCTATTATTCTCGATAAGTTGTAGAACATGTTATCTGCAAATTTGGGGTTACTTCTATGTAACTATAGTTGTTTAACAAACTAAGCAATTTAAAAAGGATAAATATCTTTTTTTAATAATTTGCTAATCTGGCATACTGGTGATCTATTGTTTAATTTTATTTGAATAATACATACATTTAACTGTTATAATGTAAAACACATTTTATGTATGATACAAATAAGAGTATTTACGGACATTTTGATGCATAATTGAAATTAGTGAAAGATGTTTCTAACATCGTATATTACCTGGTACAGAGTGTATGGAATTTATATGTGTTTGTCAAAGTGATGATAATGGAAGAGAATTTTTATATCCTAAACTCTTATTTCATTTCTAGGATTTTTTATATTAGTGACTGCCAATTTTGAAGATGTTCGTTATCCATTTGCAGTTTAAATGGAAGTCATTGATATGGGTATTTCACCCTCGTTCAATTTTTAGCTAAAGCCGTTAATAGTTGTTTTGCTCTTACTCATGTGTAATATAAATATAAGCTTACTTTATGAGCCAATCCTTGTCATAAAAAATTGCCCCTCAAAGATTCAAGGTAGAGTTGAAGCTATATTATATGGAGATGACAAGGTAATAGATATTAAGAGAATCGTATAGATTATATGACAGTACCATGCATGTTGTATCAGTACAGTGGTGACATACTTTCAGGAGAGATAGAGTACACCTACACGATGGAAAATCACATAGCAATGCATGAAATGCTTTCCTGGCGTGGTAGTGACGGCGCAAAACGCAAAAAAGGAAGGACACAAACAGTCAGACAAAACATGTTTTATTATGTTTAGTACAGCAGAAACCAAGCAAGCAAAAACAAACAACACCACTTCTCCGCCGCATAGAAGCTTTGGATCATCAATGGAAAATTGCGTAGAAGATGCATGATGCACAGTTCCTGCATAACTGTCCGGGTTGTAATTTCGAACACCTTTCATAATGACTGTTGTCTCTTTATGTTGTTTTTTCTTTGTTTTTGCTGTACCCCGAATAATAAACATGTTTTCTCACCACGATCATGTGCTTTCTTTCTTGATTTTTGTGTCATCACCTACTGTACCAGGAAAGCATTTCCTACTATACATTGCTATGTGATTTCCATCATCTAGGTGTACTCTTATCTCTCCTGAAAGTTTGTTACCGCTGTACTGATACACCTTGTATATTGATTGCTTGGTTACAAATTTTGATCCATAAAGTAATACGCCAGTGCTCAGTATTTTCAGTGAACATACAGAATCTATTACAGGCTGTCGTATTCAGTTTACCCAGTACTCGGAAATACCTGTGCTTTAAACTTTAGAATACTTTGCAACCAAAGTTTTCCAGAAAAAATTGTGGACTGACAGAGATGCAAATGACCATAAACTATGGATATTTCTATCATGTGTGTAAAGATGTGTGAAAAAAAGATTTAATGCATCTGTTGAAGGTTAATATGAAATCGAATGCTTTGTAGTTCTCATGGAATGCTGAAAAATGTATCGTATTAGAGGTCACTGCCACAAAAATTAATTTTGACATAGCTAGCATAAAAAGGAATTCTGGGAAAAGAAAATTAAAACAAATCTGGGACTACTTATAAGGTATAACAAATAATTATTTCGTAATCTTTATTTGACTATCTTTTATTTATTTATTTTTAATATATATATAGTTTTTTTCTGCCTTCTTTGGTTGGACAGACGTTAATTTTTATTCAGTTGGTTATTCTTGCATCACTAAACGCCCCCAATTGTGAATGCAATTGAAATTTTATTATTGCATAGAATGTGTGCGTTTATGTGATATAAATTTTAATAAGAAATAAATAGTAATAGATATCTGCTTAATTTTTATATAAATTTCAGTATGTTTTGATTTATAAAACTTTTGTTTAAAAATATTAGTAAAGTGAAAATCATCTTAAAAAATTTAAGTCTTGCATCCATTTCAAATATAACAAATGAAATTCGAGATCATTATACGAAGTTAATAAAAATTTCTCGGAACTTTCCTCTGATCTTTGGGCCGGAAAAGGAGGGAGGGTAAAAAGAAAGTCCTCGAATTCGTGCCACTTCACTTGCGTCGCGGAGCTGCCCGTTCCACCACTGTAAAACTGGTGGTACCCATCGGACAAGAAGTCTGTTTACTGTGTGTGGCGATTATTTCATGCCTGTCCTTTGCTTGATCGGTCTCGTGAAATATTGTTTCCGCGTATCACTGGCGCGCACATTTCACTTGCTATTACATCATCATCTTCCTCTCTCCTCGCGCTCTTTATAGTTGTTTTGTAAGTTGTTTTACGCCCCATCGGCATAATTTGGAAACTGCCAAATTACACGAAACTCGTGGTTCGTTAGTTTTGCCCGTTTAATGTCTGATAATCTAATAGTTTCGTGGGAGCTTCTTCACTTTCCTCTGATACTTTTTTTTTTTTTTCTCATTTAACTTTTAATAGATTATGTATTTATATGCTAATTGGCTATGGGGTTTTGCTTTTAGCCATTTAAAGCTTCTGACTGAAGTACTCATCTTTAAATAAAAGGAATTGAAACTGCATATAGTGTTAAACTTTATCAATATAAGAATACTCTTTCGCCATTGTTCTTCACCCCCTTCTTTGAGAGTCTTGTTAAAGAGGTTTATGAAAAATTCTATCCATGAGTAGACATTTTCCATTCAGACTTCATTAATGTAATAGCATGGTAAAATTAAAAATAATAAACAACTGGAAGACTTAAGTTAATAACGTTCGTAATTGTAATAGAATGTGATTGCTTATAAAACTATGTTTGCACTCTGCACTTTGCTCTTATTTTCATATAATAAGATGAGATAAATGTAGATTCGTCTGAGATTCTTTCTGCCGAAAATTATTGATCCATCATTCGTTTGTAGCTTAACAATTAATGATCAGCCGTAGCGTGTTGATGAGAGCTGTGTGTATTTTATAAATTCGAAAGCGAATTTTATGAACTCGTGTGGACCAGTAAGAAATTTCTTAAAACCGTGAGTTCATAAATAGGAATGTAACTCATTTAAAATAAAAATTTACATTAACTTTTTTTTGCTAGAGATCCTTCGCCTCAAAAAAAAAAAAAAAAAAATTCTTCAAAAGACCTGTAGAGTTGATGGGGTTCCCTCCCCCGTTTTGGTGACGCAAGCATCCAGTTGTTTTAACCCTTCCCACGCTCTTATTATTCACTGAAAAGCGCAATCTCTTCCTTATATTTGACACAGCTAGAAGTCAGTATCTGCAAAACAAAGTGTCGAGCAGCATGCATAAGCAAAAAAAAATTTCGTTTGGGAACAACTTGGGGGATTCAAAGGAGTTTAAGGAAATTTCACCATTGAGTCTGTGGAAGTTTCGTTTTTCCCATTCCAATTTCCGGCGTTCAAAGAGAAACAGTGAAATGAGATGAAAAACTTGGATTTCGGAGGTGGGGAGAAAAAGAGAGAGAAAATGTGTAATTTTTGTTCGGAAATGTGTAATTTAATGTTTGTTTTCAGAATGTGAACAAAGAGGGATAACTAGTTGATGTCAGAGATCCGCCCAACCGGCATAATGGTTAGCGTCGCTGACTGCCGAAGGGCCCGGGTTTGAATCCCGGAGAAGGCATGGATGGATGTTTGTAAATGTATAGTGTCGGTGCGGCATAGCGACACTTTAAATCTGCGGCGAGCCCAAAGTCCGCTCGTGTGGTTTGGTGGAAGGGAGAGGGGTGGGAGAGCCTCAGACCATCCCCCTTCGGGGTGCTGTCTATCCAAATTGGGGGGGGGAGCGGAACTGAGCCAGATCGCACTGTCACCTGTTACGTGCTCAAGGCTGTTTGTTGCCAACGGCAGGCGTAATCATCGCTCCTTGCCACGAGGAATTTCGTGGGTTTGGGCCGACTAAGTGAGACAAGTCAGCATAAACAACAGATATCCTGGACTGACCTCAAACGACTTTGTCTTCATAATGCTTAGCAAGATCCATAATGATGATCCTAGGCGATTAGTCGCTTAAGATGGCGAAAAAGGCTGATAAATTTCCATCTCCCCTCCCTCCCGCATTCTTTTACAGTCAGTAATATTACAAGAGGACTACTAGTCCACGTTTTCTATCTCTTTTAAAATGATATAGTCTATTTATTTATAAGATTTTGAATATCTTTTTTAAACCAAATTAATTTATGAATGTATTTAACTAATGAAGAATTTAAAAGGAAAACATCCTAAAAAACTAATTTAAATGCTGATATTTTTGTTATTTTGCATATTAAAAAATTAAATGAACTGAGTACTAAAATAATTTAGTTGTAATTAAAATTAAAAGAATTATGTTTTAAAAAAATTTTAATTGGAAATAAAATTTAATACAAAATTATACAAATTCAGTTTAAAGGGAAAATGAATGAATTTAATGTGAAAACAGCAAGTAAAGTTATAAATGTAATATTATGTTGTTAATAATAATTATTATTTTGGAGGGAAAACGAAGATGTTAACGTTTAAGAAGTTAATTTTTTTGTGTCCTTTGAAAAACATCTCAAGGTGGCTCCGCTGTATTCGTAGAATGGGGCTTGTGGAATCTGGAGTCTAGTGTATTTGATAATCATTACAACTGAAGAATTCGCTAAAAGGCAAATAAAAGCTGATCGAATTTGAACGAATTAGAGCATCTAAAATTTTATTAATGTAATTATGAAACTTAAAATATTTGGAAGGAAAAAAAGAAAAAGTAAAATGAGCCCATTTAGAAGGAGATAAAGAAAACCTGAAATGAGCGAAGAAAGTTTAATGCTTTATTTAAAGTCTAATGATTACTTTTTCACAGTTTTTGCATGACTTATTCAAGCTTGCATGTCTGGTGTAATTCATTTTTCATTAATGAGGGATCTGTCATTTGTATGAAAAAGCCAGATCTCAATATTATATTATTTACCAAAACTTTAATTTTTATTATTAGATTTCTGCTGCCAATGTACTGCTTCACTGTCTAATGTCTTTAAGGATATTTTTAATGAACTTTTATTTTCGAGATCGGTTTTATTTTAGTGTAGTGTTTGAAAGAACATTTTAGTGTTTTTTGAGTCAGAGGAGGCTATGGTAGAATCTACTTGATCAATATTCAAGAATTAAACTTTGATTACACAATCATATTACGAGGGTTGCCATTTATATTTCTAGCTTAATAATGAGAAAACAAATGCTTATTATCGAAATTGGTTTTATTGTTTTTCAAAATATTCTTCTTGAAGATCAATACACTTTTGTATGTGTTTAAGCCAATTTTCGAAATACTTTTCCCACTCCGATTACGATAACTCCAAAACATGCGTTTTGAATGCATCAACCGCTTCTTCGGGTGTAACAAATCGCTGACCGTGTAATTTATTTTTGATGTGCGGGAATAAAAAAATGTCATTTGGTGCCAAATCAGGGCTGTACGACGGATGACCCATCAACTCGATGTGTTGGCCCGTCAAAAATTCCTTTGTTTTAGCTGACGTGTGAGAGCTCGCATTATCATGATTTTTTCGAATTTCTCCGATGATTTCTGGCAAACAAACGGTCATTTACCATTCGGAATTGACCATCTTGCTTTGCTGTAACGCCAGTGTCGCCACCTGACCGGTAATGCCGAGGAAACAGGTAACCATTTGCTTCGATGTGCTTCTTCCGCGAACAACTTTCGTTGGATTTGGCTTGTCTTGTAAGACCCATACAGCTGACTGCTGTTTTGTTTTAGGCTCATATGCATAGATCCGTGATTCGTTAACTGTGTGGATGTTATGCACAGTCTTTGATGCAACTTGAATATATTTTTCCAACATATCCTTGCACCTTTGTTGCACCAATCTATCCTTGCATATCCTTTCAATCGACACGATCCTTCTTCTGACCATTTTTCAGATTATTTGAGATCCAACGCGAACAAATCTGTTTTACGGCCAAATATTCATGTAACATCTTATTGATGCCTGTTACTAATGACCAAAGATGCCTCAATCTCACGGTGTGTCACATTTCGATCTTGCTTTATCTTCACGCACAGCAGCGATATTTTCTGACACAGCAACCAATTTTGGACGACCTTCACGGAATTCGCCATGGAACGAACGTCGAACAACGATTGAATTCGTTATACGAGTTTTTTACAGTGCTGTAAGAGAGTGTTTTATCGCTGTATAAAAAATTAAGTTCATCGAAGCACTTTTGTCTTGGTAATCCACGTCGATCGAAAATTATGAAAAGTAACTGCACGAAAATGTTCGAGTGAGTTGAATTTTTTGCTCGAGATGAATTTTTCAATATACTGTAAACAACACAAATCATGCTAAAATGGCAAAACATTCTGAAGAAGTTTTGGCTAAAAATATTAAACTTTCGATTGAAATCGTCTGCGGTCGCCTAGCAACACTTACTGTTACCAAGGCCAGAAATATAAATAGCAACCTTCGTATTTACTCAAAAGTTGGCTTAAAATTTTAATTCTTTTTTGGGGCTGGATGAAAAATAAAAGCAAAGCATTATAGTTGAAACAAGTAATAAAATAAAAAACTAAAATGATTATTCCCCTTGGCCGTGATATATTTCGATTTACTGTAGTGAGGGAGTGAAAACTTGAAATACTGTGCTTTTTATTGGGTTGGCAACTAAGTAATTGCGGATTTTTTTTAGAAAATCAAAGACAATTTTTTCGTGGAACTAAATAACTTTATTCTGTAATGTATTGCCCATTTTGATCAATGACCTTTTGCCATCTTTCAGGCAGCATCATAATCCCACGTTCATAAAACTTCTGCTTTTTATTAGCATAAAACTGAATCAGGTACGATTTGACATCATCATCATTATTGAAATTTTTACCATTCAAGGAGTTTTGTAAAGATCGAAACAAAACGTAATCACATGGTGCAAGGTCAGGACTATATGGTGGATGTGGCAAAACATCCCAACCAATCGCCAATAATTTTTGCCGAGTGACCAAAGATGTGTGTGGCCTTGCATTGTCATGACGGAATACAGCACCTTTTTGATTTGTCAATTCGGGCCGCTTTTCTTCAACTGCATTGTTTAATTTCGTTAATTATTCAATGTAAACATCAGAATTGATCGTTCAGTTGGGTGGTAAGAGTTCAAAGTAGATAATTCCTTTGTAATCCCACCAAACTGATAACAAAACCTTCTTTTGATGAATATCAGCTTTTGATGTTGTTCGAGTTGGGTCACCTGGCCTGTTCCACGATCTTTTCCGCTCGATATTGTTGTAAACAACTCATTTTTTATCGCCAGTTATCCGTCGTTTTAAAAATGGATCATTTTCATTACGTTTCTTTAGCAAATCGCAGCTGTTAATGCGTTGCGTTAAATGCGTTTCTTTCAGTTCGTGAGGAACCCATGTATCGAGTTTTTGAACATAGCCAAGTTGTTTTAAGTGATTTTCAATGCATTTATGTGATACATGAAGTTTCTCTGCAATCTCACGTGTTGTACTGTGACGATCCGAATCGATTATTGCTTTGATTAGGTCGTCATCAACTTCAACTGGATGACCAAAGCGTTTTTCATCTTTGAGTGAAAAATCACCGGAACGAAATTTGGCAAACCAATTTTGACACTGCCGTTCTTTTAAGGCTTCGTCACCATAAACAGCGCATAACTTTTTATGAGTTTGCGATGCTTTTTTCCCTTTGCGGAAATAAAATAGCAAAGTATGACGAAAATGTTCCTTTTGATTTTCCATTTTAATGTATCGAGTTTTTGAACATAGCCAAGTTATTTTAAGTGATTTTCAATGCATATATGTGATACACGAAGATTCTCTGCAATCTCACGTGTTGTACTGTGATGATCCGAATCGATTATTGGTTTGATTAGGTCGTCATCAACTTCAACAGGACGACCAGAGCGTTTTTCATCTTTGAGTGAAAAATCACCAGAACGAAATTTGGCAAACCAATTTTGTCACTGCCGTTCTTTTAAGGCTTCGTCAGCATAACCAGCACATAACTTTTTATGAGCTTGCGACGCGTTTTTCCCTTTGCGGAAATAAAATAGCAAAATTTAGTTGCCAACCAAATATGTTCAAGTAACACCATTAAAAGTTGCTTCTAATGATAATTTTAGCGGTAGCAGACGCATTGTAATCGTTATAAGAAAAATAAAACCCTGAGAAAAGTTTCTTTATTTTAAAGACAGTTAAAAACTCAGATACTTGAACTGAAGTTTCCTTAAGTTCATGATCATGTACTGCATAGCATTAAAATTAATTACCTAGTAGTAATGGATAATAAATAATGTAATAAATTAGCTAGTATTCTCTTTAAAAAATAAGTTCGGTATATTAGTATGGATATTTGTAGATTTGAAATAATTTCAATGGCGAAAAGGTTTTAAAATTTGATTCTATAGTTGACTTGAAATGTTTTCTGAAGTTTTGGAAAGACTGTGGGCAGTTTTGAGTTTCCCTATTCGACTGTTCAATTTCTGTAGTAGATGATTCGGAAAAGATCTGTGTATACGATTCTCTCGCTAAGTCTATTATATTAGACCATATTAACTTCAATTTTAGACTGTAATTATTTGTTTTTACTTATACTACGTATGGACAGACGTTATTTATAGGCTTTTACCACCAAAAATGTTTCAAACCCTGCTAGGATTAGTGATCAAGCTGCGTTGTTGTTTACATTTTCCACTAGACATAGTGACTGTTATTACTTATCGTTACTTTCGAAATTTTTAATAAATGCACATATATATTATAATTACTGAAGTTTAGAAGGTCACATCAAAATGTCATTCTGATTCTGATGAGATTCTTATTTTCATTTCTGGTTTGGGAACAGTGTGGGAATGGTTGTGGTTCCTGTCAAGCCATTGATCGCTCAACACAAGTGAAGGACGCTTTTTAATGACCAGTCCTGTCAACAGTGTCGGGGATGCGTGTCCTTTCCTTTTAAAAATCAAGGGCAAACATTTGCAAGAACAGGTTTTTTTCCTTGAACGACTCGGTGGCAAGGAACGGTTTATCATTCAAATATATAAAAGCGCAAATTCTTCATGCAAATTTTATTCAGTTGTGGACGAGTAAAACTTTGCCGATATTTCGTTCTTTCCAAACAAATTCTATGCACTCATTGTGAATGCAGTAAATTCTTAAAGAAAATAAAAAGCTTTAGTCAAATGTAACAATGGTGAAGGTGATGTGACACTTGCGCACATGGCAGTTCCGCACAAGTGACATTTTGCGCACATCATCGTTGTGGGAACACAATGTTTGCTTACAGGTGCAATCAATCAGTTATGGGCAGTAAGTGACACTTCTGCATAGCTTGTCGGAAACATTCAGTCCAGCCTTATGATTTTTAAATAGTGTCCATTCATTCTTTGGTGGCGGTTCTGAGTGTTTCTTGTGTTTTATTAGTTTTTTCTGAATTCGTTTTTAAAACATTTACGTAAAATGAACTTCATCCGTATTAAAACGTCTAAAGGTAGACCACGTACACTCAGTAATCTATATCGGTATCGGCAATTTCGTGGTAATACAAATTCTAAAGTAACAACGGGGAGATGTATTAAAAGACTAGCTGAAAGATGCAAAGAATGGATGACGCCGCAAGATGAAGTAGCTTTGTAGTACAAGTTGCAAAAGTTATTTGTAAGCCCAACGTGGCCGAAGTATAAGTTCAATTGTCGACTAGAATAAGGAGTAAAGCACAATGTTCCATGTTAGAACCAGATAGCTCTAACCACTGAATTGTTCCTTTTTACCAGCTTTCTTTTGTATGATAGGAAAGACAGAGAAAATTCTAATCTTTAGCATTGGAAAGGGAAGTCAGGTTTTGAAATATAACACAAATGTTTTCATGGATGGAGCACTTAAAAGTAGCTGCAAATAAGTTTTCTCTGTTGTATTCCTTGCACGGACATCTGGGAGCTCATTGGATGAACATAAAATAGTGACTGTAGCATATCTTTTGTATAACGCGTAAGCGAGTTTAAAATGAACAACTAATATGCATGTTGCCTACGAATTTTAAAAATTGCCTCTTTCCCAAATTTTTAGCTTTATTATTCAGCATCATTTTTTTCGCACTTAACGCTATATACGATTCAATAACAAATTAACAAAAATTTTGAAAGCAGCATAGCAGTATCCGTTTAGAACTCCCGATGCAGCGTTCAGGGATGGCATGCATTTTTCATTTCCCCTCCCCCAAGTCTTTTCTCAGTTCTTCATACCAATGTTCATTTTTTTTCCCTAGTTTTTTCAGTTTTTTTTTTTTTTAAATAAACTAAGATGACTTTACAAAACTTTTTTTTGTCTTCTTATAATTAACGTTTTGGATGTTTATTTATTAAATATCACGTTCTTTGCGCTTGCATAAAATTCGATTCAACAGCAAAATCACAAAATATTAAGAAACAGCGTATCTTCAGAATTTCCAATAGACAGTCTCTAGCGCTGGAGATAAAAGTGTTTATTCCTCCCAGTGTTGCCACTGCTTGCTTTGAAATCATTGAGCTTGTTAATCAAAAATTCGTTAAAGTTATACAGAATAATGAAATAGGTAATAAAACTATTTCAAAATTCAGGCTTCCAGGAGCCCATATTTGGGTGGACAACTTCATTATTCAGAATTTGATGGCTCTAGATACTTTTTTTTTTTTTTCCACAACGCGAGAAATATGCATGCATTCATGCAGATTGTTCTTTGTTTAATTATAATACCTAGGACAATAATACTTGGTGAGAACAATTTGAAAAGTGCTACGACGCATTTAAGTGTTTCGAAGCAAAATGCCGTTTTGAGGATAGTCTAATCAGATTAGTAATTAATTAGTCCGGAATGCGACTAAATGTCCCGTTAGAGCTAAAAAGACGCAGTCGATAAAGTATGTATGGAAGTAGTATTTTGCAACCAATAATTTTAAGAGTCTCAAGAAAAGTAATTCCCCCTGTCTTACATATTACGCTTATGGTATAAAGTCATACTTGCAGAAAATATTATTTAGAAATATGATAAAATTACTCTTTAAATAATTCCCCCCCCCCACTGATGAAAAATGCACTTTTATAATAACGAATATAAATACTAGGTGTTATGATTCGTCGACTGGCGACAGCATAGTATAGTATTTCTAATCTTCCTCTGCAATGGACAATATTGAAATTGAACATAGTGGCACTTCTTTGAAGCATTAAAATAGCCTATTCCAACAAATCCCTTATTTTCACCTACTAGCTTTCCAAATAATTTTGCCAAAGCTCTTACTTCATCTGTAAAAACAAACCTATCATTACTCAGATTCTCCCACAGTTTCTGAGGCTCCCTTTTGCTGTTCATGCAATTTACTCCTGATTGAGCTCATAACATAGTCGAACCCCTTATCTGTTACGGATCTGTAACATACCTATATCTCTAACGGATCTTCTTAACGTGAGTCAAATATGGGAATGTCTTAAAATTTCATTTTATGAAGAAAAATTAAAAAAAAAAAAAAGAATTGGATACTGTGGAAAAAGAGATGAATAATTTTTAGCCCGGGGGGGCTGTTAGTATGGAAATGGGATTTTGCGTCGGTTCGCTATAACGGCTTCATTTTCCAAGCCGAATTTCAGTTTCATGAATGTATGTATGCACGTCGTATGGTGGGGGAAAAAAAAAAAAAAAAAGAAGACTGCCTAGAGCCACCAAATTTTGAGTAACATAGTCCTTCACTCGAACACTGTGCACCTGGAAGCCCGAATTTTGAATTTCGAATTTGTTTTATTACTTATTTCATATTTTGAAAACATTAATGAATTTTTGAGTAACAAGCTCAACGACTTAAAGGCGAGCAGTCGCAACGCTGTCCGAAATAAAACTTTATCTTCAGCGCGCGAACCTATTGCCATTCGGAAAATTGTAAGATCTTTCAATTTTAATTAACAAACTCAGCCTTATGAAAGTAGTGTGTTGCCGCGGATTAAATACTTTTAGCTTCCACGCGTAAGCGTTTTCCTTTCAGTAAAGTCTAATATACTTTCAAATTTAATCTAGAAGATTACTGAATAATAAACTCAGCGATTTAAAAGTAATAAGCAATAATTTAAACTAACGATAATTTAACTAAGCGATTTAAAAGCAATAATTTTATTGCTTTTAGGCCCACCAGCGGCCGAGCGGTAAAGACGCTGAACACTGGTAGTTCGGTCCGAGGTTCGAATCCCGCGAACGGGCTGCCTGCATGGGCGTTTTCGTGGTTTTCCCCATGTGTAACGTGTATACGAGCCAGTTTCCCTTAGAAAGTCCTCCACGAAAGCATCCCTCCCTTTAGGCAAACAGCCCTCGTGTGCTTTGCCATAATTGAATAACTTAACTTAACCTTATTGCTTTTAAAAGCAATAAAATTATTGCTCATAGATTGCTCCCTAATTGGTCACATATACGGCAAATAGATATTCCGCATTCGTAAAGAAATGAAAGGTGAGTCAAAATGAGTTACATTCTTGTTTTTCAAAAGGCAAAACCATCTTAAGATACTATCGGATTTAATCTTTAAATTATTCCAGTAATTTTCAGAATAATGGGGACCTGCCCCATTGTTCTTAACTATAATTTACTAATGCAAATCTTATTTTGGTTTCAAATGGTTTTCATTAATTACATTAATGATGTGGATATTTTTAGAAACAATTAGTAAAAGTAGTTATAAATACTTTATTATTGATATGTTTATGTACTATTTTATTAAAAGCGTATTTATTAATTATCTCAGTTTTTGTAATGATAAGCAATAAACAATTATAATATGAAAGAACAAAAGGAAATAAAATCAATTATTTGCTGATATTTGGGAAAAACCTACCCACTTGTTGAAATGAAAAACAATGCGTTGTTATAGTTTGAAAGATAAATATTATACGGAGATATACGTTATTTACATCTAAAAAGTGCAATATTTAAACTGATTAATAATACATAAAAGAGCACTTGAAAACTGTCACACTCTGTGTAATTTGTGTCCATTCTGGTACATCCTTGTATACATTACTGACTTACAGTGAAGAATTAAGAACTCTGTAGCTTCATTCAAGTTTTTATTCCTGATATACTTACTGATGGCTGAATGAGACCTAAAAACACCTTTTTTTCCCCTATGATCCCTAAGTTTATTTTCCCTTCCCCAATTAACGCCAATGTCCCCTTCCTAACTGCAAATGCAACGCCACCGACAATTTAAATGTTTTTCCTCCCCTTTCTCGCTTTTAAAGACCATTCATATGCAACTCTCAGTCGCTTATTTATTTCAGTTGAAAGGTTTTCTTCTGTTGGTAAATGCTGCATGATTCATCCACTCTCTTGACCTAAATAGTCGAGTCCATCTCAAAAAGCTGGAATAAATGTCTCGCAACAGGTATCCATGCAAATTATCTTTTCCCTTGTCAGCTTTTTCCGCATGTATGGGATGAACGAGGGAGTGTCAAGTAGATATATGGTAGGAAGAGATTACGGCTCCTGTAAAAATTTTCCACCGTTTCTGTGCTGATTTCCCGGGCAAGGCCTCTCTGGGGTCATTTTCTTGACAGTTAGTATGTGTGCTCATTTCTAGATCAAACTGCTGAATTAAATTGGTAAATAAAAACACTGTTACGATTTTCTACTTACCCACGTTATATTGACAGTTGTATTCAAGGAAACCTGAGGAGTATTGTGTTGTATTTTTTGTAGAAGAGTGTAGTTTAATAGCTATGTGCGTAGATGTCATGTCAGTGTGATCCAAAAAACCGCAAAGATTATTTTTAAAAAAAGTATAAAAGAGCAAGAATTAGGAAGTGAATACTCAGAACAGCACTGTGTCATACAAAATTCAGTTAAAATAATATTGCGTTAGTATTTAATGTTGACGTTGAACCCTAATGCCCTGAATAATTTTTTTTTTTAATAAGTAACGAGTTTATTCCATACTGATGAATCGATTTTCGTTCTGTTCTTTAATGTGGTAAAACACCGTGTATCGGGGAAAATTTGATCTGAATATTAAACCTTATCAAAAAGATTGCTTTAAACTCATAATAATAGTTTTATTATCATTTTCGTGCCTGAGGAAAGTTCATTGTTTTGAGGGTGGGATTTCCCCAGGGGGCGAATAAAAGAACTTTCGTTTAATGTATGTGTGTGCCGAGGTTGTATGGTTCGCTTTTTCATGCAGAACGTCTTTTCTTGAGTGACCCAAAGTGAATGCGAAACAAAGCAAATTGAAGTAAAAAGTAAAAATGACGTTGTGCGCTGTTTGTGATGCCATTATACACTCGTAAAAACTTCGTGTTTGGGAGAAAACGGTAACGCACGAACCTCTCAATATCCCCCTCACATTGTCGATTTTGCATTTCCTTGATGTGAAAGTCCTTTCTTAGGTTTTCTAGGGTGCCGAATTTATTTTGGCATGATGTTAAGATCGAAGTTGACCAGACGAAAGTCATTGCTGTATTTCATTTTGCTGATGTTAGGGTTTTTTTGTGAAAGTAAATTTTGCAATTTATGTGGAAGTAGGAAGTGAAGGTTTATATGCTCATAATTTTTCAGGATTGTTTACTGTACATACTTCTTATTGTCAAAGCGTATGAAGTTCATGATAGCAGATGTATGCCGTATTAAATTTAAAAAAAAAAAAAAAAAGAGTGATTGAATGAAGAATTAATTTCAATGAAATCAAAATGCGCTAACTGAATGAGGAGAAAATATATAGAGAAGGAAATTGTATTATCTCCTCTCAACAAAGTCCTAACATGTGAGCTAAATACATCGCCATTTACTAAAGTTAAATCTGCAATCATGCATTAAAATACATAATTGTTAAATTAAAATGCATAATTGCGTGAAATTTATGTTATAAAAATTATTTTAATCTTCGAAAATGAGTTGACTGAAACATCGAGGAAGCCTAGTGGCGGTAAGTTCTTTGTTTTCGGTAAATAGACCGCAGGCCTTGAAAAATCTTGTTTTGGGTAATCAGTTGCATAGTTGCAATATGAATGTTTTGTATCATGTTAGTATTTTATTTCCATGCCCCAAAACATACTTAACCTAAAGTAATTTGTTCAAGGCAATTTAATAAAATAGGTACTAAATATAATAGTTGTAATTTTTATATACACAGGCTTGTGATGTGATAAATACGAGGCACGTCCAGAAAGTAAGTTCCGTTTCAATTTATCTCCGCTGCAGCTCTGCGATCGCAGTTCCGCACATGCGCAGTAGACGCTCTGTATCAAGGAGAAGAAACGCGCGCCATTTGGAGATCGCTGTCAGTCACGTACGCTTTGTTGTGCTTGTTTACAATGTCGGTGTTGATTGAAAATCCCGCCGCTTGTGAAATCAGATCTGTGATTCGTTTTCTGAATGCGAGGAAAGTGAAACCTAGTGAAATTTATCGGCAAATTTGCGATGTTTACGGACCAAAAGCGATGAGTGATTCAATGGTGAGAAGATGGGTCCGAAAGTTCAATGACGGACGTAGTGATGCGCACGATGAAGAACGAAGTGGGCGTCCATCTTTGGTTACAGAAGAACTGGTTCACGCGATTGATGACAAGATCCATGAAAACCGAAGGTTTACAATTAGTGCTCTCGCTATGGAATTTCCCCAAATTTCACGATCACTAATGCATGAAATTGTTACCGAAAAACTGAAATTTCGTAAACTTTGCTCACGTTGGGTACCAAAGATTCTTACTGAGCAACACAAAACAAAACGGATGGGTAGTGCACTTCAGTTTTTGACCCGTTATGCTGAAAGCGGTGAAGAATTTCTGACACAGATAGTCACAGGAGATGAAACTTGGGTTTCTTACGACACCCCTGAAAGTAAGCGGCAATCAATGGAATGGAGGCACACTTCATCCCCAGCAAAGGTTAAGCCGAAGCAAATCTTGACACCTCGAAAAATGATGTGCACAGTGTTCTGGGACTGGAAAGGCATCTTACTCATTAATTTCTTACCGCGTGGTCAAACAATCAGAGCAGATGCTTATTGCGAGACACTTCGGAAATTGCGCCGTGCAATTCAGAATAAGCGCCGAGGATTGCTGTCAAAAGGTGTTGTTTTTCTTCACGACAACGCACGACCACACACTGCAAATGTGACGAAAAACCTCCTACAGGGATTTGGCTGGGACGTGTTTGACCATCCTCCGTACAGCCCTGACCTCGCTCCTAGCGACTTTCATCTGTTCTTACATCTTAAGTCTTTCCTTGGCGGTCAACACTTTAACAATGACGACGAGCTGAAAGAAACTGTTTCCAACTGGTTGAAGACACAGGCGGCAAATTTCTATGAAGAAGGTATACAAAAACTTGTGCCACGCTATGACAAATGCCTGCAATATTTCGGCAGTTATGTGGAAAAGTAGTTTAAGAGTTGTTGAATTTTGTGCAATAAATAACTTTTCTGTAGCTGTACACAATTTACTTTTATTACCAAACGGAACTTACTTTCTGGACGTACATTGTATTTCACTCATCTGTTAAAATTTTCCAAGGAAAAGAATTCAATTATTTAATCGTACAGCTATAGGTACCCCATGCCTTGATTATTGTTTGATTTCATTTGGTGAAGACGATTTTTTAGTTACCAACATATTTTCTGCAAGTATTATATCTACTCCCATATTTCTCTTAACCCCCCCCCTTCATCAGCATCTGATTTAGAAACTTGGGCAGATAGGAAAGTACATTGTGTAAGTAAATCGAATGCTACTGAATGAAGGGAATACTTCTATGTTAAAAAAAATTAGCTTAAAACTCATGTCACGTGAGTGAAACTAATTTAATTTGACTACTGTGTTCTCTATAGAAGAAATATGTAAAGTGACATCATCTCAGACGGTTATTTCATATTATAATGGAGATGGAATTAAAATACGTTTTTTACCTGTAGGCCTATTTTGAGTTAAGAAGCTTGGGTGTTATGATTATAAATAGATCCCTATTATGCCACAGTCACTTTATTTGCCAGATTTCGTACCCTACGGCTTTTGGCAGATTTAGTACCCTCCGTAGCTTGGATTTACATCTTAATATTTTATAACAGATGAAGAGGTATTCTACCGATGTTTCCAGAAATGTCAGGATTGCTGAAACAAATGTGTGCGCGTTCCGGTGGATGGTATTTCAAAGGTGAACTAAGTAACATCTTTTTTAAACCTTTCAAGAATTACTCTACACACTTTTTTCGAACATTTTTAACATAGAAAAGTAGTGTTATCTTTTTTTTTTTTTTTTTTTTT
>KK121994.1:92444-105226 GCA_000611955.2 Stegodyphus mimosarum
TTTTTTTAGTGCACTGTGCTCTTCATTGAACCATCAGGTATGGTATACATCTGAAAATGATTCCTTCTCAATATCAAACACTAAAATTAGCAAGAAAAAGGGGGTTATGCGCTAGAAAATACGGTATTACGCTATTATTGTAATTCCACTGGTAACACACGTATATTAGCAGGTGATAGCTGTCGAACTAGTTGGTGTTTGTAAACACACTAAGTGCAGTGCACTTTTCAATATTCATTATTCGTCGAAAATAACAACAGCAAAATGACCTTGTAATTCTCGTATCCTCCTGTTTTTTTTCCCTTTGTCTGTTGCTGAAAATAGAAAAATCACGCAAAATCTGTGCCTATAGTTTTTTTAAAAGATGATGCGCAATCGTAAATGTTGATACGCATACGCATGCGCCCTGAATCGATTCCATTTTGCTGCGCATGCTGACAGCATATCGGACTTTTTATTTTTGCTTATCATTTGTATATGTAAACGTACGTAAATGTTTGCAGTATGTGGAAAAACCGACCTCGTATTTTTATACGCGGCGTAGATGTGTTAGATATCGGTGTTTTTCATTAGCCATACGCTAAGTTCCCACTTTTCCCTGTGAGTGTCTGCATGTCAACTTTCCAATGAAATTAATATTTTATCACGGTTTTTTTTTTCTTTAATTTATCGCATGAGAATTTTTTGGCAACAAAAGACAAAAAATTTATTGTTGATTTCAGGTTTGAATAGCAGAGATAATACAGGAGTGAATGTATTTAATTGTTTAATGTCGGTGGCCATGGCGGCTGGAACTCGCCGTAGCATCCATTATCATTGTTTTACACGTTATGACGTGTAATTTTTCAAGATGACCGTTGACGCTCATATAAAAAGTGTGGTGGCAATTACGTGGTAGTAGGAATGAGACATGTGGATTTCTTTTATCCATATCGTGACGGATGACCAACGGGCATAAAAAGAAAACTCACGTTGGTCCCTAATTAAGAAAAATATTACACGTGACGTACGTATTTCAGTTGACTGGCGTTAACATTGGCTGTCGTGGCTAAAGCGTGAGTGTCATCTAGTAAGCTCTCATTTACCTGGTTGATGAAAATGAATAAAATGTAAAGAAAACGAGGAATGGCCACATGGAGAAGAGACATAAACAGAAACCTTGGTGTTAAAGATCATTCTAAAGTATGACATGTGACATCTGTATTTGTTTCATGTCGACAACTATCATGGTGGGATTACAGGCAACATCTTGTCAGCTTTATTTATGTCGTCACGCATGAACTGTTAGTGACTGTAAGAGACGTAAACAGAAAACTCAGTCAAGTCGTTGGTTATCGTAATAGCGGCAAACGTTATAAAACATATTATAAGGGCATTAGTAAGTTGTGTTTACAAATTATAACAGATCGTTGTTATACGGTAAGGATAAAAATTTCCACATAAGATTCCTTCTGTATGGAGTTCTATTTTTAAAGTTGTTGCCACGTTAGTTGGTACGTGGGTACCCTTAGCCTAAGCGAAATAGGTTTGGCATTTAACGTTAAAAAGCGTGCACAATTTTTTTCCATAGTCTTTTCCTCCTTTTTTTATCGGCCAATGAAATCTAACTCTATTTATGCTAAGAATATTAATATTTTTATAAAATATTCCTAGCTTAAGGATTTTTAGCTCATTTTAAAGGTTTTTATTTTCTTAGGAAAAGAAATCTTTTGAAATTTCAATCGATTGACCGATATGACTGTGGCATTTAGATATCGATCGTAGCATCAGTCTTAACTTGTATTAAGATGTAAGCAGTCGCTTCTCGTGCAACTAAAATACAAAAGCTTAAGAGTTCCCGCAGTTTTTCAGAAGATAGCCGGTATAGCCTGAACAATAACGTGCTGAATACGTCAGTTGTCGACAAAATCCATCAATTCATGTGTGTTTATCACGTATTACAATTTGTATGCAATTACACAAGTAATGTGTTCTATAACTTGGAATTTTACGTATGTCGAATTTTCAAATTGTTTAAGTGTTACGTCGTAAAAAATTGCGATATTTATTATTATTATTATTATATATACACTGCTCGACATTTAAAATGCAACACCAAGAAGGAGTGGTCAGAAATTTATGCAAATTTTAGAGTAGACGCGCGTCACTGAGTTATACGAATGATGTGAAATGCGCAGCTCTCCGACGCACGTGAAGTAAAATATAAGGGAAGGAACGTGCAGAATGGGCAATATTCGTGTCGTTATTTCTGCCAGACGAATTATCAAAGAAAGTTGGGTTTTGTTCTGGAAGATACGTGTAATAGGAGAGAATGCCAAGCCGCCGTCAACGAAAGCACTTTCAGCAGATAGACGATTTTACGAGGGGTATGGTGATCGGACCGAGAAGGGTGGGTTGGTGTTTACGTCAAATCGCAGCTGATATCCACATGGATGCGAGCATGGGGCATCGGCTATGGCGAACATGATTGGAACAAGGAAATGTGGGAAGAAGGAGGGGCGCTGGTGCAGCCAGATTGACGTCAGCACGCGTGGATCGACGCATCCGCCTACAAGCTGTGGCGGTCCCGCAAGTCACTTGTACCGCGATTCTGCAGCATGTGCAAGATACCCTGGATGTTCCCGTGTCGACCGGAACCATTTCCCGTCGATTGGTTGAACGTGGCCTGCACTCACGGCGTCCGTTAAGTAGACTGCCATTGACCCCACAGCATAGACGCTAACGTTTAGAATGGTGCCGGACTGGAGCGATGTGGATGACAGAATGGCGAAACGTTGTGCTCTCAGATGAGTCACGCTTCTGTATATCCAGTGACAGTCGCCGCTTACGTGTGTGGCGTCGACGTGGAGACAGATCTATATCCGGCAGTAACTGTGGAACGCCCCACTGGGCGACAGTGTGGCATAATGGTTTGGGCGCTATTGCCTACGACTCCAGGTCACCTCTAGTTCGTATTCAGGGCACTATGACGGGCCAACGATACTTGAATAATGTACTGCGGCCGGTGGCAATCCCCTACCTTCAGGGGTTGGTTGCCTAATGCAATTTTTCAGCATGATAAAACAGTGCTCGCATCTGCCAACATGCTCTGCAAAGTATACAGATGCTTCCCTGGCCACCGTACTCTACTGACCTGTCACCAGTCGAACATGTGTGGGATGTGATTAGACGCCTTTTGCAGACTCTGCCCCTGCTCGTTCAGAAGACGAACTGTGACAAATGGTTGAAAGGGAATAGAGAGCCATCCCTCAGGACACCATCCGCACTCTTATTGACTCTATGCCTAGACGTGTTTCTTTGTGCATCGCTGTCCGCGGTGGTCCTACATCCTACAGAGCCGACGTTGTTCTGACTATCATTTTGAAATAGAAATCACTTATTGCTGCTTCCTGTCTTGTCTTTTTTCCAAATTTCATCACTTTCTGACCACTCCTTCTTGGTGTTGCATTTTCAATGTCGAGCAGTGTATAATGAAGTTAAAGGTCGGAACGTAAATTAAATATGTTGTAGCTTCCAACAAGATCCCTCCCGATTTCCCGACATCTCCCGGTTTTTAAAATTTATCTGTATCGAAGAAATTTTTTTTTCAGCAATAACTGAAATTTGTTGAATTAATGAAACTTAAATTGCGAAAATTTTATTCCCCTATCTCTAGTGATTTTCAGCGTTATTTTTCTTACTAAATTTTTATTTGATCTGATTTTTAATGTACTGTAGACATTTATAGAACTTTATGTGAAGATTCAATTAATGTTTAATCAATAAATATTTTGTATTTTATTTTACACCAATATGTTGTATGTTTGTCCATGCACTAGTATGTACATTATTTTTTTAATTAATATACATCGTCTTTGAAAGTGTTGTGACTTATCTCACTTGTCTGACAGCAACATCAGCACAAGCCTACGAAATTCATCGTGGCAAGGAGTGCAAAATTGTGCCTTTCTTTGGCAATAGCCTTGAGCACCATAGAAATTTCAATACGACTTTGCTCAGTTCCGCTTCGAAAAGAGCACCCTGGGGGGATGGATCTGAGGGTCTCCCACCCCCTTTTCGCTACCAGCAACCCCTCAAGAGGACTTTCGACTCGCAGTATATTTAGAGTGCCGCCATGCCGCACAGACACTATACATTTATAAACACCAGTGCCTTCTCCGGGATTCGAAACGGAGCCTTTCAGTACGGCAGGCAACGTCGTTAACTATTTTCCCAGTTGGGCGGCGTGTTTAAAAATACATTGTTAAATTTAAGATTTCCTTCCCTACTCGGGATTTTCTCAATATAAAAAGTAATGCTTTGTTCAATGTAAGAAAATTACAAAATGAAACAGGACAACATAAAATTTGGAACATATTAAATATTAATGTATCATTTTATAAGTAGTTAAACAACCTGATTCATATGTTATGAAATGAATTTAAGTCAGTTTGTTCTTTTGAAATGGCGCCATCGCATAGCTCCGACATGCCAGTTTTTGGCATGAGAGCCTTACGATTTTCCATATTTCATGGCTGGCGGCTATAATACATTTTGCTTATACCTGACTGTTTTATAAATGAAATGCCGTACAGCGGTATTGATTCAGAAATAAAATATAAAACTGTAACAGATATGTAAAATAATATAAATATGAACTGAAATCGCAAGTGTATTGCGGCAGCTAATTGACTCTGTAATACCGCTGGAGATGGATGGTTGTAAAAAGGAAATTCTTTATTGCAGCAGCATTTATTCATCTCGATGGCTGTGGGCTGCGTATTCGGGGCAACACCTTCTAGATAGTTCTTCGAGATAGTATTGATCGGGGTCGCCTGTGTTATAATTTTGACGTTTTTGTGAGGGACATCTTACAAACATGTCTAGCGTAGACCTCGGAGTTCGGCACAAATTTGCGACTTATTTAGCGACTTTTACTTTCATAAATCTCTTTGTTCCTAGAGCAGCTTTCGTAAAGTAGGTTCGTGAAAATCCTTAACAAAGTGGAATAGCCTAGCTAGCGCTATGATGGAACTCAGAAACAAGTTATGGGATGAATAAATTCGGCTGCCTATAAGGGGAAGTCAATTCTGTCATTATCGTTTTGTATATTCTTGAAAGTTTTCATATAAATCTTTTAGCTTGTGAATTAACGCCTTAGAATTGTTGAAGGATTCTATATTATTTTATGGTTCTTTTTGTTCTCTTAACTTTTCCTTTTTAGAAAGGTCAGATGCCGCAGAGGCATAACATTTTTTGCCTAAGTTAGCTTTGCCGCTACTTGAGAAACATTTCTAGTGCTAGGTGATATTATACTTTGTTGGATGGAGTATATTAATTTTGTTTTCAGGTCTCTTGGGGCAGCTGATACTGCTTGCCACTTCGGATCCAGAGCAGAGGACATATTTTCGCGGCTGTCTCTTTCTTGCCTTTTTCTTGCACTCGGAAGATTTATGTGCGTCTGAACATTTCACGCATGTGGGATGATTAAAGCATGCCTGCTGTGTATGCACGTATCTTTGGCAGTTTATAAGGTATTTCTCCCGCCGTCTTAGCCTGCCTTCGTGGTGTAACGATCAGCACATTTGGCGCGTATTCGAAAGATCCAGGTTCGAGTCTCGGCGAGGGCATTGCTCATTTTTCACTTTACTGCTTCAAAACAAAACCTAATGTTTACAATTCGTAGCATTGAATCGGGCCAGGCCGACTTCTCTATTCTGCATCTGTGATCTTCATATCCAAAATATGGCTTACCTGATATATTTGTTGCCCTCTACGTTTCTGAGGGTCTCCACGTAGAAAACGGGTAAGTTGGTAGGAGTACCATCTGTCATATAATGTAATTAACGACAAGGATGTTTAGATTTTGTAGTTCAGTTTTAATTTTCTCAGTCGGTTCTAATATTTTTGTCTGAATTCAGTAGATTAGTGTGAAAAGCTATCTTTTCTTTCTCGAATTTTTCTTGTAATTTTCGGAAGTCATCTGTGTTTAAAAGTAACTTTTAAGTTCTCTACTTCAAGTTTGGTGATTCCTGGATTCTGTTTTATTTCTTTCCGGAGTTGTCGCCAATTAATAATGGCCTGTGTAATCAATCAATCATTAATGATGGTATTTTTCATGTGGGTTTCCGAGCCTGTTGGTTGGGAGCATTCATGTTTGAGATTTTATTAATGTCATGTCATCTGCATCCATATTATTTTCGCCTAAATATTCATTAGCATTTATCGCGCTAAATTTAGAACTGGTGCTCACTGGTAGTCAAATCTTCCGCAGATCCATTAGTCTTCCTAATTCTTTTATTGCGAGCGATGGTATTCCTCTGTTTGGCTTCTAATTCTAATCTAATATGTGCCTGACTATGAGGGAGCCCTTCCTTTTGCTGCCTAGCAGTAACCAAAACGATAACGGCATTTAATTCGCTTAGTCTATTGGCGTGCCAACATATCGGTCCTTTTTCCGCAGGAGAATTCATGTCAACTTTTAGAGTCTCTATCGTGCATAAAGAAATCACAACAAATTATCCAGGGGATCGAAAAAATCTGTAGAACCGGGGGATCACAATTTTTTGTAACCGTAGACGTATGGATACGGCTATAGCATTCTCAAACTGCTGGGATTTAGGATTCAACTGTTCTAATTTTACTTGCGTCTTCTCAATCAGTTTAAAGCTTCCGCTGATTCCTTTGTTTCATATTTCTGTATGGTGTTGGCGGTTCAATCAGCATAATATTGTAAAGATAAATAAACAACGTAACATTAAAAAACAAATGAATAAATTGACCGTGCGAATATTGTTTGAATACATGAAGTACAATACAGGAAAAGGAGTAATTATTTACAGAGTTTTTATTTCTTATTGGTTTCACTTTAAATGTTATCGCTTTTGCTTAAAACTGCGCGGGGGGGGAACTCGCGTTCTACTGGGCCGATTGACGAAATTCAGATTGCGTTTTCCATGTCTCGAAAGCGCGATTTATGATATATATTTGATTTATATCTAGTCTTGTTCTAATATAGGTATTGTGACACAAAAGCGGACTTTTTCTGAAAAGACATGCCCTTTTCCCCCCTCCCCATATTTCGATTTTACGACTCAAATTATGCCTAGATATTAAATTTTGTAATTTTTGGTGAGAAATTTTAAAATTCATCTTGGGGCATTTTTTTAAATTTCTGCTGAGAATAATTCACTAGGCAAACTTTTTAATATATGGCAGCCTATTTTCCTTTCCCTTTTTACATTGTGCATGAGTAGAAAAAAGGCTACATCATTCCTACTTTCAAACAATTTTAATAAAGTGCCTAAACCACATTTTCATTATTATCGCTTATAATAAATACGCCAAAATGTAAATTCAGGTATATCCTAGAAAATTTTGAATAAAAGGCTGTAATTTTTTTTTCAGGTATGCTTAGAAATACATCTACGTTAAGACGATGGCAAAATTTTTATGTTATAATTCAAAATTTTTTTTCGAAAAATTTATAAAAATTATTTAGAAACACAAATTTTAAAAATACATCATAAAAAAATGGGCAAGTTTTATTTGGAATGAACCTAAATTTCGAATTTTGAAAGAATTCCTGCTATCAAGTAAGTTTAATAAAAAAAAAGAGAGGTTCATAAATATAAACGAAATTCAGTTAATATTAAGGAGCTAAAATTTTGAGAGCTGATTTTTTAAAAACTATTCGTGCGATTTTTACAAAACTTGGCAGTTTGGTATAATTTGAGTTGTAGAATCGAAATATGGGGGAAAAAATGGTATGCCATTTCAGAAGAAGTCCTATTTTGTGTGAAAATACCTGTATTAGAACAATGATATATATAAATCTGATACATATCCTAAGTCGCGCTTCCGAGACATGAAATACTTAAGTTGAATGTCGTCAATCGGCCCAGTAGAACGGGAGATACAGAACTGTTTCTCCCCCCCTTTTTTTCGCGCAGTGTACATTTCAGGAGATGATAGGAAGATGGTTGCTTATGTATAATCATCAAAATAGCATAACAGGGGCATTCTAACGTTTACAAATGCCGTAAATGCAGTCTTTGTAGAAAATTTATATTGACGAAATAATTCTTCGCTTCCTGTTTTAATACAATTCACATTTTTATGCTCTGAGGAATTTAGAACTTGAATAAATATTGAATAAAATTATCAGACCAATAGCATTTAATAAAAATAATCGGCTTGCCTGTAATTTATTAAGAGTGTGACAACATATGATGTGTATGCGGTATTATTTTACCTGTAGTAGGTTAAGTAAACTTCCCTTTTTCTGTGTCTCTTCTTTATCCCAGTTAATTTCTTACAGAAACGTCTTACTTTTCAGATTTATTATCTCCAGAAAAAAAGATACGGTTTTATGTCATTTCGTATATCCTTATTTGCCTAACGTTTTATTTATTGCATATACTAAAGATGTCGCATAAAAAATGTGGATGATATATGTAAGCAGTTGTGTAAAAATCAGCTTTGTATTATTTTTTATGATCTAATTGTCCCCGTTGGGGAGTTTCATTAAACAAGAACTTGCTTTTGAATTAAATGACTAAATTTTTAGAAGGAGTGAATGCAACATTAATATAAATGAAAAATCTCATACTTCTTGAATTGAAAACACTTTCTCTCCCCCTTCCCCTCTTTTTCCAACCCTTACTTGGTGGTGTCTTTCTGATAGCTTGATTCTTGTTTCCGCAGTTGTCAAAAGCTTTGCGCGAAATCATAACTCTTCATTACACTCCCTTTCAACAGGAGTTTGTAAAGGAGACCGATGGAGCTTTGTCGATTCTTGAAAAGTGAGGAAAACCGCAAATTTTAGATGAAGGAAAGGATTTTTAAAAAAAAATAGAGGAAAATTATCTATGACTCTGAATAGGGCAATTTCTACGACGATTTTGGCAATGGGCTAAAAAACCAAGAGTCAAAAGATCGCCCCCAGTCTCATAAGTCAAAACAGTTGTCAATACAATGCATTCTTCTTAAATTATGAGTCGGGTTAACAAAAAAATTGTCCAAAATAAATATTGTGTCTTCATCGGAATATTCATAATAAATCAGTGATAAATTTTTAGTCGCCACGGAAGAATTTGTTCGTTTCAAAGACTTAATACAAGTTACTGTAGAATAATTTAAAATATTGTTGCGTGCGTGCGGGTTCATGATAGATTGAATGTACACAGCTCCGAAGATAGGTTGGTAAAATTTATTTTATCAAAAGAAACACTTCACAGTTCTGGAACTTTCCACAAAAATACTCGTCAGGTGTTCACAGTGATACAGAGTACAATCAGTAGTTACATTTTAAACTACTAAGAACGCTAAACACAACTCAAGCAAAGCGCTTCTAAAAAGCGAAGCCAAACCGGAGATAGTATTCGGAACTCATGCTGAGCAAAGAGCTAACAAGTGAGAACAGATGCTCTCTCCTCCCTTATGTAGTTTTCACCCGGCTGGCTGAGAAATTTCTAGTACTTTCGGCTTTCCTAAATTACTGGAAGGCAGTATGAGTGCTGAATTACGATTGCAGCTAATATAGTGACCAATTACATTTTTCAATTACGATATTTATTGCGGCTATATAGTCACCGGACCAAAATGTCTCCAAGTTTGGCGATTTCTCGCCAGATTTAGCAAAAAAAGATTAATCTCCAAAACCGTTTGCATCTTGGCGGTATCTCGCCAAATTATCGAGAGACCCATTTACTCTATGTTAGACTTGCCCTTTATTCTTCCTTTTCCGACAGTCTCTCTAGATTTTTCGTGTTACATTACACAGAAAAATACAACAATTTCACGTATAACTGCACTAAAGTCATCTATCTATTTACAAAATTCCTAACATTGCCGTCTTACCAAAAAATTCACATCCAGGGTAGTACAATCCCTGGACAGGAAGCCATACTTACAACTAAGGCAAATCAATGCATTATTTAAGCAATAATTTCAGTAAATACATAAACATATCAAATACTACATAACATAAATACTAAATAACATAAGTAAATCAGTAAATGAGTGCACAAATTTACAAAGTTAGAGAAAAAAAAAATAGAACCATGGTCTTAGTATAATATTTACACTATATTCGCAATGGGAACTGCATACTAAGGGGCTAACCTGTCGTAATGAACAACTTTAAGCATAGAATTCGGTGACTTGCGGATCCAAACTACGACTTTGTTCAGCTTGTTTAGGAATGTCTAACGACCATGCCAAGGTGACTGTAGTTTAGGAGAGAGTCCTTCTCGTAGAATCAGATTCCACAAGCACACTTTCTCACCTTCGTTCAATCGATGTCCTGTAGCTCTCCTGTCGTATCGGGTCTTCATCGCCATTCCTGACTGGCGCTTCTGCAAAACTTCAAACCGTGCCTGGTGATCTTGGATGTATTTTTCAGGCGATGAAGGCCCATCCGTAGGGGGACCGAGCAAGCGATTACAGGGCAGAGGAAAGTCACGATCGAAAAACATCCGCGATGGGGAATAGCCGGTGCCTGGACAGCACTGCGATAGCCAGTAAGAACAGTGGTAACTTCTTGTCCCAGTCCTTTTGGTTTCTTGAAACCGCCAGGGAGATCTTATTAAGGGTGGTTCAATTAAACCTCTCCGCCATGTAGTCTCATTGGGATGTAAAGATGGGATTTGGGTAGTTTGCAGAGTTTTTTAATTATAGCCGAAGTAAAATTTCTTCCTTGATCGCAATGTAACTGAAGAGATACTCTGAATCTGGAAATCCAGTGCTTTATCAGTATCACTACTACCGTGATAGCCTCTTGATCAAGTATGGGATACGCTTCAGGCCACTTGTTGAAGTAATCAATGACAACCAGGTTGTTGCCATCTGTAGTTCGTGGCAGAGGTCCCAGGATGTCAAAGGCGATTCGTTCAAAAGGCAGTTGTACATTGTAAAGTTGCAGCTTGTCTCGGCTGTGTTTCTTCGTTCTTTTTCGACCCGCACAGGCATCGCAAGATTGGCACCACTTTTGCACGTCTTCGCTTGCATTACTCCAGTAGAAGCTCTTTGGAACTCTATGTAACGTCTTCGTTATTCCGAAGTGGCCTACTGTTGGACTGCTATGTAATTCTCTAAGGAAGTCCAGGATCTTGAAAGTATCATCTGCCACCGGAATGCCTTTCTATCATCCAATTCGAACTTCCGGTACAAGACGCCGTTTCGAATATGGGGCGAGTCCCATATTCGAAAGGTACAAGTTCGAAGGAGTGATTTCAAGCCTATATGTTGGGTGTGGCAAAAGCAGCGTTAACACGGACTAGCATCTCGCTGTACACTTTACTATCGAGAGTTTTACTTCTTTCCAGATAATCTTTGTGGATAATACCACGGCAATCCTACCAGATACAGAGCATGATCTTTTTGTTAGTCAAATTGCGCTTTGCGACGCTACCGGTCACAAATCAACCCCTTTTTCAGCCTGTGTTGTTGAACTAAACCCACTTTTCATCTCAAGTGACAATCCGGTCCAGAATTCTCTCCTTGCTTTGATATTCGAGCAGATTAGTGCAGGCTAGAACACGTCTGTCCTTATCTGCTTGAGTCAGCTCATGTGGCACTCAGCGATTGAACTTGTACGTACGATGCATAGCGCGTGACACTAACATCTAACTCTTTAGCAACCTCTCGAGTAGTTCCATACTTCCAAGTTCTCGCAAGCGTGCCTCAGCAACATCAGTTGGCCGGCCAGAGTGCTCTGCTTCTTGATTGTCTCATAGTCCTTGTTTTTGAGCTTTCGTTACCAAACCCTCAGTGTCATATGATACAAAGTTTGTACCTAAAGCTGTACAGACGATTTGGTAACATTCTTTAGCTGACTCTTTGAAACATAACTGGAAGTAAATAATGGTTCTAATCTGGTAGAGTGATAGTTGCATTTTAGACATCTTGTACCATTATGGTAACGATCCCCCCCCCCAAATTTTACAATCCAGTGTTCTAAAGCAAGTCTCCTTTCAAGTGCCCAAAATCGTTTGACAAAATATGATTAAACACGCCAACGCGAACTGTTTGCGCAGGCGGGAAACTTTAGTTAAAACCCGATATGTCTTCTAAAAGCATTTCATCTCTGGTCTTTAATGCGCCCTTATAGGTTTTATTTCTTTTGTTTATGTAAATTCAGTAAACTACATCATTCATATTTCTGTGTTGAATTCGATAGTGATAACATACATAAAAGGGCTAACGATTTTCTCGTCTTACTCTCTAGAAATGTAACTTGCATCCTTTTTATTTTATCATTGCTATTTAAAAATCCGTCAGAATTTCTTTAAGATCCTAGTCAATAATATAATTTTTAATTAAACAAAATCTCTTCCAAGTCTGCTTTTGTTTGTCGGAAAGAAAGCAAAACAGCGCAGGAACATCGTCTGTCTCTTTGGAGGTGCTCATCATATCAACATGACTATTAAATTTGAGAAAAAAAGTTTTGAACAACTTTAAGTTCCATCCATCTGTAATATTTAGTCGCTTTACATTGCTTCTCTCCCCCCCTTTTTTTTTGGAGAAAGCCAAAATTCGGCTCTCTTTTAAATCATCAAATAATAAGGATATAAATATATTAACCTTTATTATTATATATAATAATTCGTATCAAATTTCGACATGAATACAATTAGCTTCTCGAGCATATTCTTCGATACTTTGCTTAGAATTGAGTAGAGGAGTTTTGAAAGCTGAGGAATATTAGTTCATAAGCTTTGATTCTACTGTTTTCCTACTTCTTCACTGTGAATTTTAAAAACTGGAAGATTTTCTTTCTTTTTTTTTTTTTTTTTTTTTTT
>KK121994.1:105265-138365 GCA_000611955.2 Stegodyphus mimosarum
TTTTTTTTTTTTTTTTTTTTCAACTAAGGAATTTGCTGTGTAAGGTTAACAAACGAAATATTTCTTCTAAAATTGTTTTATCTTTGGTCTTTAGTGTGCCCTTGTAGGTTTTATTTCTTTTGTTTATGCAAATCCTGTAAACTAAAGTATCCATATTTCTGTGCTGAATTCGATAGTGACAACATGCATAACGGGCTAACGATTTTCTCCTCTTAATAATGTCTTAACTCATCCATATTCATTAAGACAAGAAATGAAAATAACGTTTAATGTTGTAACAAGTTTACAAATGGAATAAAACTAAGAGATTTCCAGGAGATCCAATTCAGACCTGTCTTCAGCCTAATACTATTGAGGTGGAGACTTGCTTATTCATAAAGAAACAGCCCGCCCCTTCGTAATGACTAATTGTAATATCCCTCCGATGAGAAGGTTGTGGGAGAGGGTAGTACATTATCCGATTTCTCAAAAACAGGAAGAATTTTACGGAAACGGAACCAATTTGATGCGATTGCGTTAAATGAAAAATAATGGCGGGAAAAAAAAAAAAAAACTTCCTCCTCCCAAAAGCCTGAAATAGATCATCAAATGAAAATCGTGCAATCATTTTCAGTGTGCTCTTGATTTATTCATACATTTTTGGTTTTAATTAATTGATCGAAAAAGGTACTCTTACTGAATGACTGCAGCTTTTTTTGTTCTTCCTCGATTCCAGTTACAACTTTTGTAGCGTTTAAAAAAATTTTAGTCTATCGTATATAATTTTGGACGTGAGTGAAGAGCTTTAATCGTGATAGATAGACAGAATCTAGACATTAACCTCAAATTCAATAATTGCTCTTTAATTGTCTTCAATAATAGTTTAGTCTTTCCAGCAGGCGTGTTGCCGTATTTTGAATTAAACTGGCGCTACATTTCAAGAATCAAAAGTGTTACTTTGTACAATCAGTCAGTCTTCCTCCTGTTTTCTCAAACACTTTGAGATTGTACATAATACCTTCGAATGCCTCCGAAATCAGGAATAGACAGACAGACAGACAGGTCATCCTTTGCATCTCATCCTCTGAAGTTCAACGGCCGTCCTTGTTTTCTCTCTCATCCTGGCTGTGATGAAAAACGACCCGTTATGTCGCGATCATTTTATCTCATCTTTTTAACTTCCGAGGCGAATGCCGTAAAACTTGCGTCATTCGAAAGCCAGGTGATATGCCTAACAACAGCTAAGAAGCTTTTGGACCGTGGCATTATTTACAACATTGATGGCCAACTTTTACACATACAAAGGGCTAATTTGATGTGTTTATTGGTTCAGTACAGCAAACTTTGTTTAACCAATTTGAAGACTGCGTCCTGAAATAATAAAAATTTTGTTTCAAGAGAGCAGTTGTGTATTTTGAAATTGACTTCATAAATAGGTTGACAGATAAAATAACAATGAAACCAAATGCTAGGTTACTCCGGTAATATATTCATTATGCTCTTTTGAATATAATTATAAGTAAAATATGTATGACCGCCATGACTTAAAAAAATGTTAAACAAGCTAATTACATTGCGACGCTGTATGTTCACTAGAAATAATTTTCTTCTGACGAGTATGAAAATATGCATTCATCAGGAAAATCTACATTCAATGATGGTAATAAATTTTGTTAATCTTTTTGCGGTCGGGAGTAAAGAATCTCACGTGCTATAGAAATGATTAGAACAATCGCGGAAGTTTGAATACAGATTTATTTCGATCCATTAATATAATATTAACTGATTGACCATTTTACTTTTTTACTAAAGACTGAATTGTATCATATCTGATTTACCATTCATCTGATGTATTTCTACACCTACCTTGTTTCAATAGCTGAAAAGTTATTTTAAACTGTGCTTTCATTGTGAAGCCTGTACTGTGTAACTGATGATCTGTGGAATGACCGTTTCATTCTTGGATATTATAATATGGACTGAGCACTTCCCACTATACATTTTTTTCCCAAAATTCTAATAACTGTGTATTATAAAATTTGAGAAAAAAATTATTTGACATATAACTTGGCTTAGGAATAAATACTCAAATTAATTTAATCGGTTATTCCACTTGCTGTCATTTTACTCTATTATTTTATATGTGTTCGTTTTAACTTGCAAATAATAAAAGGAAAAATTGTACTGAAACGATTAGTTGAGAAACGTTTGGACTAATTCAAAAGATTATAATTAATGAATTACAAAGGGGGTTATTCCCCATTCTAGACAGTAGTCTTTTCTGAGCTCAGTAAGATTTATAATTTGTCTTTCAAAATGAAGCAGACAAGCAAAGCAGTTTGTACAAATTGAGGGAGTGGAGATTGATTAAAAAAATAATATACGGTAGGCTTAGTTTGATCACGTTTATTCACGGCTATTGTGGTAACATTAACCGAATGATAACATTGAGCGATGAGAAAAAGTATCCAACATATCAGCAATAGAGTTTAACTAAATTAATATAAGTTATATTACTTATTTTAACTAGGAAATAAGTTGTTTCTGATGGACTGTCTGCCAGCTTTATTCATCATTCACGAACTGTGTCTTTTCCTGAAACTATTTGACCTAATATCAGCATTTAGGGAGAATTCACCGATTTCATCTTTACGTTCTTCGGAAAGTTTGTTGCATGATGTGCTTGGATTTGTTTCAGAAAGTCATTGGCAGATAACTTCTGTCATCATCATCTGTTTGAAGAATGGGCAACTGTATCTGATGGGTCTCTAAATCAACGAAGTTATTAAAAATCTGAGCCAAACTAAACAAAAAGTTACTTTTTTTTAATGGCTTATTAAAGTAAAAATCAATCAGTTTGTTGGCATAATCCCGTACTTGATACTTTGTTCCATAATTGTATTTTTTAGTCAATTGGCAAGTTTTAAAATTTATTCTGGCCTGATTTAGAGAATTTGCCTCAGTTTGAAAAATTTGTTCTATGCTGTTTGGATAACATTGACCGAATTATCAATTGCGTTAAGCGCTGTATTTTCCATGTTTTGTTAAATAACGGACAAGACTTTGCCAATTCGATAGTAATATCCCAATGATAAAATTAACCGCGATCACATTAAGCGGCGTCTGCTGTACTCACAACTTAATAATATTATTAAGGCTTATATTATTCGTACTAATAACAAATGCTATTTCTACATACTAGATTATAATTAATAAATGTATAACGTATTTTGCGCGCATTCGAGAGGTCCGGAGTTCGAGTCCCGGTCGGAGGCATTGCACATTTTTCCCATCTTCTGCTTACGGCTCTACAATGGCGCCCAAACTAAAAGGTGTTGAACAATAAATCGTCACCACCAGGATTTGACGATTGGGTTCCCTTCTTCCAGCATGACTCTGCGGTGTAACGGTAGCACATTCGGCGCGTATTCGAGAGGTCCAGGTTTCGAGTCCAGGCGAGGGCATTGCACATTTTTCACGACACCTGCTAAAAAAAAAAACGTAATGACTCTGCAAATGGCTTCCGAACGGAAGGGTGATGGCCGATAATTCATCACCACCAGGATTTGGGGATTGGGTTTCGTAATCCCCAATCGTCCTTTAAAAGGGGACGTGTGTAAGGTATTTTCCCCTCGTGCTGCATGCCTTCGTGGTGTAACGGTAGCACACTGGGAGTGCATTTGAGAAGTCCGGAATTCGAATCCTGGAGAGGGCTTATTTTTCACATCTTCCTGCTTCAAATAGCCTAAGACTCTATAATTGGTATGCGGAATCACATGTTATCTATCTCTGCAAGAAAATATTTCACATGAAATTCACTACATTATGAAAAAAGACATAAAATTATGCATTACCGTATTATTTGACGCAGATTTTTGTACCATATTTTATTTGAATTTTCGATTATAAGCATAGGTCCACGCTACCTGATATAACCGAAATTACCTATTAATGTGAATAATAGTTAATGCGATAAAATACACATAGGTGGTAATATGAATTCAAACTTCGGTGCATTATTAATATTCAACTATTTAATAGATGATTTGAATAAAGTCTAAACATTTATATAAAGCATGCAACATTTCATGATCTTCGAATTAGCCGTTAGTTATCGCCGACATATTTTAAATTAAATACTTTTTATTCTTCTAATAAATAAATTCTTTCAATGTTGCGCATGCTTGACGTTTTTAATCCAAATTCGTCATCTGGAAGAATATTTCTATTACAGTAAATGGCATTTTGAAAAGAACTTGTGTCGTTATTAGGGTAGTATAGCGCAGTCAGTTAGCGAGTAAAAAAGAACTAAAAATCTGAACTCAAGTAACTGAGGATATTTATCCTTCGGAAAGTACTAACAGAAGTTGTATCTTCAACTCTTTAAATAAAATTTATATCACAGTGTAAATTAATTAGCTCCATATTAGATTTTCAGGAGAATTACTCACGTTCGTTTTTGGTAATGAAATTAACATAAAATTTGATTCCATTCTATTGAAGTCTTAAAATGTTTCGAGAAATTCTTATCATAATAATGCTAATTAATTTACGGAAAGTGTATTCACTGGCCGCATAAAATTTCTTCGCAGGCCACCTGTTCGAGACCACTGCGCTAGATTATTTGTCTGGCGATTACGATCTTTGTGATTGAATTATTGAATAATTTAACATTCGGCACAGAACTGTTTTATATACAAATGCCAAATCGTTCGACTGTACAATACTGTATGAATATTTAAAAATGTTCATTAAAATATAAAAATTAAATTTTTTCAAAAAATGAAAATGTTCACGGATGTCTATAAAAGGATATGATAAAAAATAAAGATCTAACTTACCGCTGAATGAATTGCGTATTGCCTGAACCCTGGGACTCTTCAGATCGCAATTTAAATTATATTACTTCAGGTAAAATGAAATCAGGGATCCATCAGTGGCCTATTAGATTAAACCGCTAACACGGTTAGCTTGATTCAGGTTAAAATTCAGGCATGGTATGAGCGTTTTCGTCATTTTCCCTGTGGTAATATGAATATAAGCCAGTTTTCCCTAAGAAATCAAAGACAGAGATATTTTATAAGACAGGAAAGTTTTTAAACCATGTAAATGGTATTAAATTAAGAATACGCTTTTGTCGTTTGTAGTGTGAAAAACGAATAAAAGAATTACACGCGACTATACTGTGGACAGCATTGCAGAATTTCTCGAGGTCGTAAAACTGTCAAAAGGAAAACCTTTCGAGAAGAATGCGCTTAAGTGCAAAATTTCAATATCTGCTTTTCCTGAAAAGTAGAAATACAATAGTTAATATTGAATGCTAATTATTTTATCCTTTTCGCTATGTCTAATTGGAAGGGAAACGCGCTAGTGTAAAATTTAAAACTGGGCGAAAATGAAACGTTAATTTTGATTGCTACTTTTCCGCAAAACCTTTCTCTTTCTCACCCCCCCCCCCCCAAAAAAGAGGAAAAGAGGGGCTTATCTATGACTGCCCTTGAAATCGACAGAATATTATAAGGACAAATTTTAAAGTACAGTAAGAAAGAAAAGAAAAGAAAAAAAAAAAAAGTCTGATGTGTGCACTACATGTAACTTAAGTGTACGGAATATTAAATTATACGCATTTTCCCCTGCATTTCATTTAAGCTTATTGCATTGAATTAAATCTACTTCGTCGATAGCGCATAAACCAGAATAGAATAAATGCACTCCTTAAAATTCACGATATTTATTTACCATTACGACAGTCTGGCGCTAGGATCACTTAACAGCATTACATCTCATTCATTTTATAACTCAGAATGCGCAAAAATTATATCATCTGAAAAATTATCTAATCGTTGCCATATGTTCTATTCAAATAATGTAATAAATCTAAAACGATGTATAAAAGAAATTAAACAAATGAAAAAAAAAACAGTTTTTCACAGACGATTCAGCGCCGCTTACCTAATGCTCACGCGGTACTCGTAAACATTCTCCTCTGTCCGAGACAGACTGGCGACAATATTTGCTAACACTTACTTCTCCGAATTTCATTAGAGATATATTTGTCATGCAATAATTCAGTTCTCACTTCGTAGCAAGACAAAAATACATAAAAACTCAAAATGTCTTCATTGAAAGTTGACAGATATAGAAAAACATAAAACACCAAATGCAGTTAAAACAATTAAGAAAAAACAAGCTTTACAATTAAAATTAGAGTTGCTGTGCAAAAACAAGCAATTCAGCCAGCAAGCAAGAAGGCAGATATTTCGGTGAGTTTCCTTTTTGGTCCTACTCGATAAAAAGACATTGAAGATGCAGAAAAATTTTCGCTGTCCTGGTTGTTTCAGGTGTAAACAAATATGGCTGCTATGGTAAGAAAAATTAGGCTTAGCGGCACTTAAACAACTTTTAAATTGATGATAATTCTACAACTATTGCATGAATATTAACGGTATAAAAACCCTAACCGAAAGATAAGAACAACATAATTCAACCATTTTTAAAGCAAAAAAGGAACAATTTACCAACATATAAGAATAAAAAATAAATAAATAAAGAAAGAAAGAAATTTAAAAAAAAAACTGAGCTCACGGAGCCGAGTTATATATATATATATATATATATATATATTTGGTGCGGCCGATTGCAACCAAAAAGGGAGGTGCACAACTACCTTTCATAGCAGTGTTATATACAGAATTTCAACGTTCTGAGGGTACTCGTTTTGAGTTATGCGAGATAAGTACGTACGAAGAAATCTCTTCTTAATCCGTTTTAAATCAGTTTTATAATTTGTTTGGAAGAAAAGAGTTTTTTTATTCTGCCCTTACGTACAGATAAGTTGCATTCGATAGCGGTTAAAATGGATATTTTCATTGAAATATGATACCTGGAATTTTTCGTGATTACAATACTTCTTTTACTTCATACTACTTTTGGTGCAGCCGATTGCAACCAAAAAGGGAGGTGCACAGCTGCATATTATAGCAGTCTTGTGTACAAAATTTCAACGTTCTAAGGCTACTCGTTTTTGAGTTCTGCGAGTTACATACATACGGACGTACGTACAGACGCCACGGAAAAATCCCTTCTGAATCAGTTTTATAATGGGGGAAAATAGTCCTTTATTCTGTCCTTACGTGTAGATGTCGGGCCAAAACATCGTCAAATTGCATTCGATGGTGGTCAAAAATAGATATTTTCGTTGAAATATGATATTCGGAATTTTTCATTGATTACAATGCTTCCTTTACTTCGTACAAGGAAATAAAAAGGAGACAGTTCTGTTTCGCCTTGAAAGCGTTATGCAGTATATATTAAATTTATTCTATGTAGCATTATTCTAACATGCGTATTTTGAAACAGAATTGAATTTAATCTAGAATAACATGACTGATTTCTTCTGTAGTTCGACTGTGCGCCTCAGATTGCATAATTAACAAATTTTTAAGAAACTAATACGAGTAATTTTGCATTTGATGACTTTTCACTTTGGCGCTAAAAATAATTTCACTTAACCAATCTTCTAACTCAGTGGTCCCCAACCCTCAGTCCGTGGATACCGGGCTGCGGGTGGCCCATTTCAATGAAACTGAATTTAAATTCTTAGGTTTATATCCCAAATTAAAAACATCGGTGTTTCATTAAAATTAAACTGGACATAAGCAACACACTTCGGGTGTCATTGTCTCCGATTACCCCCAAATGGAACCGTCTCATTGCAAAGAAACAAGCTCAGGGTTCTCATTGATTTAACGTTCTAGTAAGTTAAACTATTAAATCACTTTATGTTTATTTTTTGGCGTAACTGTATTTTATTTTGAAGGCATGTAAAAAACAAATTAAAATTAATAAATCAAAATAGTCTAAAATATAAATAATCAACGTCCGCGTCCGCCCCCCCCCCAGCGGGCCGCGGTAATTGTCAAACGTTGACCTGTCCGCGGTGATAAAAGGGTTGGGGAACACTGTTCTGACTTACGTTACGTTAAATCTTCGACTTCTTTTCCTTTCTTTCTTTCTTTTTTCTGCTTTGTATTTTTTTGGTTTACTTTTTAAAATTCTTTACTGAATGACCGCGTGACGAATGTGTCGGAAATTTAAAGCTTGGCTTATTGATTGGACTGATAATTAATTAGGAATTTCAATCACTATTTTTTATTTCCAAAAAATACTGATTTATTTTTTAATCTTGCATGTTAAAAGATAATTAAGATGGCCAAAATAAAGATCAACCCTTATTGTACATATTCTAGTACATGCCTATAAATATAATAAAATAATTTTTCTTAATTTTTTTTATTAGTAACGAATTCATCTTGTTGAAAAATGTGTCACATATTTCCGTGTATAAGGTGAGAATGTTTAAGAAAATTTTTTACTGCTGAAGTTTAGGGTCAGATCATATACGAATCCATATGAATTTATAAATGATTCGATCACAAATATAATATTGATAAATGATATTATAAATAACTGAAAGTATATTTATTTTTATTTTATCTCAACTTGCCTTAATCAAATTTCATATTTTTGCTATTGCTCTATGAGGCTCGGAATATTTTTACAATTAACAGAACTCCTTGTATCTCTTTGCAATAGGAAAAGTCTAGGTGAATATCACTGCTGATCTCCCACCTCTTAAACATCATCATCGTCAGTTCCGTCCATATCATTGCTCAACAGAAGTGATAACTTTTCGGAATGTGTATTCTTTCTTCTGTGCAGACATTTAGACTATGTAGCATAAATAAAATGTATTTCATCCTTAACAGTTAGGACGCAGCTGAGGAAGAAAAAAGTTTTGTAACTGTTTGAGAATAATGATCGCAATTGAGAACCGAAGTTAAATCCGCCGCTTTGTTGCCAAACTGACAAATCATACACATGTTCCAGAAGTTAGGAAAGTCGAGAAACTAATTATATGAAAATTTTCCCTTTCATACTGCAGTACTCTTGACACCTTGTTTTTCGAATGTAAGCTGAAAGTTATGTCCAGTTCATCTGACAGGTCTAATTAAGCTAGATGACAAATTGCTCGCATACTTGGAATATATTTACATACACATATGTCCAAATATGTGAATATAAATCCTGCTGTATATATAGATAGCAAACAGGATTTGTAATGGAATTTGAAATTAGTCTTATACATACTTTCATTAGGATTGCGTTTTTGCAGCAAAATCGTACTAATCTGCTTATATTTGGAAATATGCAATTTTTTTATTATTTAGAAAGTAGTCTTGATTATTTCATATCAGTTAATATTCACATTATTATAAAGGTCTCAAGAGTCTGGATGTTGAAGAAGGATTTACAAGAAGATGTACTATTTTTTAAAATTCATTTGTATTTCTTATTATCTTCTACAGAATTGTATGCATTGTATTTCTGTCATGGAACAAAAACAATTTGGCAGCTGAGTCTCAGCCTCATGTTTTCAACAAAACTTCTGTATCTTCCTGTCAACCGAATGCTGCAGGAAGTGGGATTAATCTGGCTCGAGAACTAAGCTCGTATTCTTCAGAGGTTTATTTTTGATGCTTCAGGAAATGATTAAGCCACTGTGGATCTCAGAATTCGTTTTCCTAATTTTTACGGGAAATGAATAATAGTATGACGGTTTATAAGGTGATTTAAGAACCCCTAAAATCTGAGACTGCATGCCTGAGCGATATTTTGGATGCTTACTGTAATAGGCAGTGTAATGTTTATTAACGCGCAGTACAAGGACGATGTGAACTATTGTGTGATAAGTATATAGCTTGCTCTGCCATGCTGTAGGAACTCTTGATATTTTTCTTGGATCCGATACGGCGCTTGGATGTATATGATCTTACGGAGGTAGGAATACGCCTCCTTTCCTTTATGTATTATCTGCCCACCGTTGCCGATCTCGGTCATCCTGAAAATCAGTACCAATTCCAGATAGACATTCTGTCGCCCATGAATATCCTCTAATTGCTCGTTGAATATCTGTTGCTACTGTGCTAGCGGTAGGCTCTGAAAACTTTTCTTCGAAGTCTTAATTTCGTTCTCTGTCCAAAGATATTAAAATCTAAATAATCCATGTTAGTCCTTTTTTTAAATCCCCCTCTTGTCAATTGATTATACTTGAGAAAATGAATTTGCTAGTTTTCATTACGGTTCGTAGTTTTGTAAAAAGAGCGATAAAATTAATTCTGCGTTCTTGCCATTACTAAGTATACGATGGGTCTGGTAGAAAGAAATTAATAAATCTTCCGTCACTAATTATTGTTGAACTCTTAATCATTCAATCTGTTTTGCTTCTAAAATTATCAATAAATTTCTTCAAAAATAGTGTGAAATAAATTTCCTTTATTTAAATTTTGCAACTTCAATTACTGATTTTAATTTCAGTCTTTATTTTCTGAGAGTGATCACACACATGGTCGTATTGTCTTATATTTGAAAAACAGATGATGCTTAAATGATCTTTAATTTAAATCGATTTTAGTGCACTTACAGCAGAACTTCCCTCCCCTCCCCTCCATGTTTTTTTTTTCTTAAAGCAAGATTGTATTTTTTATTTTCCGACGTAATAGCATTCTGTAATATGCGGTAGCTTCAAATAACGTGTTTTTTTTATGTTAATGCGGTTCAAAGGTTATTTAACTTTTATGTTACTTTAAATTAATTCATGAAGCGTTAGAAGTTGCTCAAAATTATGCATTGTAATTTCTAATTTTTATTTATATTTTGCGAAGGGTACAGTTGTATCTTGGCTCATCTAAAAAAAAACTGTAATGCAAGGTTTCTGTTCCGGGAGAATTGGGATATTCTCTTAGTTTTATAGGGAATTTCTTCGATCTCAAACTAGTATATTTTAAATGACAAATACCAGCTACAGCACTTTTAAAATTACTTGGCCGAGATGGGCGCAAAAATCAATTGTGGGCATCTTCAAACGTAATGAAATTAATTCAGAAGTCAAAACAACAAAAATCAGCGTAATATTCTCAATATTTTCACAGGACTAGTTTCGATGGTTTTTACCGAACCATCATCCTCAGCTGCGAAACACGTAAATGAAGAAGATCGGAAATAATGCTTAGATAAGATAAGAAAGCCTGGACAAGAATAAGCACGTGGCGCTATCTGTTGGTGAAACCAGAGCTAAAACATAATTTCTTTAAAGGCCGAAGGCAAAATTGGATTGGAATTAGGATCGTTAACTAGAACAGAAAGATTTTTTTGAATGTGAAATGCCTCTAGAAAATCCAGTTCTCCAATGGAAGATGTTTTTTGAATAATTTTGGCAGCAGAAAAATTGAAAATGTGATTTTCGGACCAACAATGTTGAGCAACAGAAGACTTCTGAGTTTCCTTTTTTCTAACATATGCCTCATGTTCTTTGACGCGAAATTTTAAGGCTCTTTTAGTTTGGCCAATGTAAATTAAACCACATTGGCAAGGAATCCTATAAATCCCCCAGGAATTCATATCCGGAACGGGGTCCTTGAGTATGGAACTCAGAATTTTATTGATGGGAGAATAAATGACTCGAAAGTTAAATTTCTGCAAAATATGTGCAACTTTATAGCTAACTGATGGAAAGAAGGGAATGACAACAGAATTTTTATAATCTCCTAAAACAAGAGTGTGCCTTTTAGTGTGTTGAGAAGAGAATTTTTTAACTGCTTGATTAATAATGTTGGGTGAATGTTGGGTGATCATTATTTCCGATCTTCTTCATTTACGTTTTACTTCTTCATCATAACCATCGAAACTAGTCCTGTGAAAATATTGAGAATATTACGCTGATTTTTGTTGTTTTGACTTCTGAATTAGTTTCGTTCGGCGTGTTATTGTGTCTTAGTAATGAAATTATTTAAAATGTTTTTTCAGTTATTTATATGTATAAGTAAGTGTGTTTATTTAAATGCTATAAACATAAGTTATATATATTTAAAATTTATCTAATCTAAAAGAAGTTTTATTTGTATGTGGAATGGATTATACGAATCAAATGTAAACAGGGAAGAATGACATTCTGACAATGAGGAAAAGGAAGAATTGGAGCAGAATAGTTTTTCACAACCATATCAAAAATTTGAGAAATTAGATTTTAAACCAATATCAAGAATTAGAATTGTTTTATTCATCTTCGGTCTTAATTTTAATTGAGTGTACACGCGTATGAGATAATTGAATGATTACTCTGTGAGACGTTTTGCCTTTTTAAGTACGGAAGATATTTTTTTGGTGGGGGGATGTTATTGAAATAAAAATGTTTTCTTTTAATATTCGTTGACAGAAATATTCGGTTGCTTTCGTATGTAATATACTTACTGTCTTGAAAGATGTCTTTTAATTTCGTAAAATGTAGGTTTTCTGTTTTATGGTAGTATTTGTACGGAGTTTCTGCCCTTACTGTCAAACAAAAGCACTTCACGTTCTGTTTATTTTTTATTCCTGGGTCTTCATGTCTGCCGAGAGATTTCTTATTTTTTCTTCGAAGTAATGCCATAATCAGCCTTTAGGCATTATTTTGGAGTTGAGTTCAAAAGTTGTGTCTTATCCCAGTTGCAGTTTCTTTTCCCCGCATTACCGTAGTGCCTTCATCTGGAAAGGTAAGTTTTGAAGATTTTAACGATTTCTGGGGCAATAACCGTGTTTGAACTGAAGAAGGAATAAAAAAAGAAAGCAAGAAAAAGTATGTATCTGCAGGAAACTTTGGGACTGTTGGGATATAATAATTATCTCCCCGTCCCGTATCTGTAGGAAATGCCCATATGTGTGTGTTTCCCGCAGCTCTATTTTTATACAGCAACGCCGTTTGCTAAAATCCGTTAATATTCGCCTCCTTTTTTTTTTCGTGAGTCATGCATGAAAAATGATTGTGTTTGCAGAGTCACTGAAAATAATGCATCTTGTGACTGTTGTACGCCATTGGAAATGGTGCTGAGATATTTACGTGTGGGGGGGGGCAGAGGGAGAATGTCAATTTTTACGATATTGAGATGCGATCAACACTTCCTTTCCTCAGAAACTCAATTTGGCTGTACTGTTTAATAATCGAATCTTAATTTTTGTTGTATACTTGTGTGCGCAAATTGTTTCATTTTTTGGCATTTTTATTCTCTACTGTGATTGGCGTTACAGTAGAACCATCTGTTCTGACTCACGCCGATCGCAACCCATGCATAAAATCTGGGTAGTTGGATTCCCTTTTTTTCTGCAGACAAATTCATTTTTATTGTAAAAAATAAATTTTGCACTTACACTTATCATTTAAATTGTTTCTCAAAAATTGCACAGTAATTTTTTTTTCCCACCGCTGTGAAAACAGTTTATAAAATACATTTTTAAACAGCATTAAACTTAGCTCTTCCCTCTTTGTGGGCATGCGTACGTAGGCGCATCTATGCTTAAATGTATAATTCCTTTCTATTTCAATCGAAATAAAGAAATGATAAGTTTTCATTTACGTACGACTTAAAACTCGAATCTGTGATATTTTCACAGTCCTTAAATTCGGAAGAAAATAGAAGGGCGGCGGTTTCTTTTTTCCCCCTCTTCAGTTGCATTAGAGCCTACTTTATTAATTTATCTATATAAAATAAATACGTAAGTGATCTCAAACTGGCGGCCCCCGAAGCAATTTTTTGCGGGCGGCAAGTACATTTCATTTATGTATTTGTTACAAAGACGATGTTGCAAAGGTTAGGTTATTTAATTGTGGCAAAGCACACGAGGACTATCTGCCTGAAGGGAAGGATGCCTTCGTGGAGGACTTTCTAAGGGAAACTGGCTCGTATACACGTTACACATGGGGAAAACCACGAAAACGCCCATGCAGCCAGCCCGTTCGCGGGATTCGAACCTCGGACCGAACTACCAGTGTTCAGCGACTTTCCGCTCGGCCGCTGGTGGGTCGGTGTTGCAAAGATTTCAAGGTTTTAGTTATTTGAAGTCCGAGCTTACATTTTCGCTGTTATAAACGAAAATGTATAATGCACCGGATAATCTATAAATGAAGCTAATTAATTTACATTATGATATAAGTTTAATTGAAAGATTTTAAGGTACAAATTTTATTAATTTTTATTCGTACTTGTCAAAAAATAAATAAACCCAGTTATGAATGGCATCAAAACAACATCAGATGTCAAGTTCTAGTAAGAAATAAAGAAGTTTTTAATTAGCTATGCCAAAACATATGTATTTTTATTTTTGCATTGAAAAAAATTTAATAAATATGAGAAATATACTAGGTTGTTATTATTTATTTTCAAGTTTTCTTCCACTTAGAAAATTTTTTCTGAAAACTTAAATTTTTTTTTATAATTTGTTTATTTTTAGTTTAAATTAAAGTAAGTAATTTAATGATTATTTAAATTATTTGATAGAAATATCAGTCAAGATTTTAATTAATATTGAAATATAAATTGAATTTGTTTCTTTCTGAAATTATTATTATTGTTTATATATGTTTTGATAAAATTTAGTAAATGAACGTAAAAATTATTATTTTTTATTTTGTTAATAAAAAATTTTCATTTTCTTAAAAAAAAAGTGGGCATCAGCTGTTCCTAAAACTTGTGTTTCACCTGCATGTAGTTTGAGACCACTGAAGTACTTAACTATTTTTTTTTCTCTTTTCAACTGAATATATATAATTTTTTTACTGACATTATGTTATTACACTATCAGCTTTGTTATTTTGTTAAGTTTTTGCATTCACGTTTGTAGTGACTTCAGGATTTTAGCAGAAAAGGTCTTTTTTGGGGGAAGGGGATATTAAAAAAGAGAGCAATCTAAATTTTACTAAGCTTGAAGCTGTACATTCTCATTTGGTAATCATCGAGGCTTGTGAAATTTTTTTGTTCATTAAAATGGATAATGAAAATTTTTTCCTTACTTGTAATTTTTACTTTTTAATGTTTTCCGTTGTTATGAGAAGAGTTTTTTTTAATCTTGATTTCTTTCTGAATCCTAGGCAAAATATAGTATTCATTCTCAAATAATTTAATTTTTGAACAACATGTAATGTTTTATTTAGCAGATTGGTGTATTATGTCATACTTAACATATCTGCAATTATAGTAGTGCAATTTTAGGATTACCTTATATGGAATCATTTTAATTCTATGGGAATTTTCGAAGAAAATAAATTTTTTTAATTATTTTTAACAAAATGAGGTACAACAGTGGATGTACTTTGTACCTTTTCACTGTAACCAAGTTTAATGTATGGAACATATGGTAGATCATATGTATTCCCCACCCCCATTCTTTTTTGAGAAAGGGATACTTTTTATCTAAAACTATTAAACAGCATCAAAAGGTCTCTGAAGGTGCCAATAACATAAAATGGCATTACTTTGTTTCAGTTTAATAAGGATGCTTGTTGATGCCACTAATATGAATTGGTTATCAACGCAATTATGAAGGCATTCACTGAGAGCGTCAACTTCATTACATCAGGAAGAATTCATTAATTAAATATATTAATCTTTGTTATCCGTAAGTTGTTTACTAATCTATCTCACCAAACTTTTCAGATTACAGAGCTTGCTAGCAACCAAGGGTTAAGATTGCTGAGCACTGGTAGTTTGACCCAGGTTCAAATCCTGTTAAATGGGCTGGCTGCATGAGAGTTTTTGTGGTTACCATGTCATTCATGGCTCATTGACACATGATTTTCATCATGTGTATAGAGATAGCCCTTCTCTACTTTGTCATGAATCCAAGTAACCAAATTTTTTTAGATCTCGGGAGTTTCATTTTAAACCTAGCATAATTCTTCCTATTACAATGTACAGTCGTTGTTATTATTATTTAAGGAATGTATCTGGGGCTGAATGACTAAGACCATTGAATAGAGACACTTCGAACCGGGTTCAAGCCCATTCGACGGGCTGGCTGCATGGGTATTTTTCGTGATTTTTTCCATATTTAAACATGAATATAATCCAGTTTTCCTCAGAACATTCTTCCCAAAAGCATCCCTGCCCTTATGCAAACAACTGTTCTGTGCTTTGCCATATTCAATTAACTTAACCTATTATTTAAAGATGACTTCTAAAGTTTGTTATATTTTTAATAGTTTTGTTAAATTCTGTTAAATTTTTTAGTGTATTTTGTTTTTATTTATCAATATTAGTTTTTATTTTAAATATCCATGCTATAGTGAAAGTTCTTTTTTAAACCAGGAAGGACATCCCCCTCAAAAAAGTGGGATATGAAAGTGTAATTGATTTTAAATTTCATCAGCCCCTTCCTTCCTAATAATAATGCCATGGCCATGCTTTAGACATTTTTTTTGGAGTTGAGTTTGTGTCTTATCCCAGTTGCAGTTTTTCTTAAGGTCAGTTAGTGTCTCTTCACCAAGCTCTCAGGATGCACTCCAAGAGGCATCCAATATTACACCCTCCAGCAAGGGATCAGGCAATAACAAATATCCATGCCACAGTTTGAACCTTTGCCAGATAACATAACAATTGGCTTTATCCTTCTCTGGCTGGCATAATTGGCCAAAAAATGATAACGTCATTGCTTCGTCTGTTTATGATTTTTAATTTCATCCCTTCAAAGTAATTCTGCAGTTAGTTTTTAGCCATTATCTTGGAGTTGACTTCTGTTGTGTCCTTTCCCAGTTGTATTTTTGTACTTTTTTGTATTCAGTCGCAGATAATAAATTTATGCCAGATCTTAGAATATATAATCAAGCTGCATTACAAGTATTTTGTTTTTCCCAAATCTAATTGTGTCAAGTCAAAGGACGGGTATTTAAATTGTTCTCCGGGTTTGATTGACAGCTTTCTGTGAATAATTTAAGGAGAAAAATTTATAGTTTGTGTGAGGAGGGGGTGTACTGAGTTCGGAATGCCAGTGCTGTAAATATAGGCAATAAATCTCTTTGAACTGCCTACTTGCTGGTGCTACATATGCATGTATTTTCACTGATGCCCATAAATTAAGTTCAGAATGCCATCTGAACTTCGTGTTCACCAGGAGGCATATACCTTTTTTAAAAAAAAATTTTTTTTTTTACTATTTTAAATTGGTAATGTATCGTGTGAAAATTGCCACTTATCTTTATGTCAGATGTGAATGGTGTTATTTATTTAAATATAATTTTTTAACTGGAATTTTCTGTCTGATGTTTTTAGAAATAGGTTTGTTTATGTATACCTGAAAGCTTTATTTAATTACCATAATAATTGCCTGAGAATTTGTATGTTATTTTATGTTAAAAAGAGATAATGACTTCACAAAATAATTCATTATTCACTGTTAAATATATCTGATGTATTAAATTTTTTTAAAAAAGAGTAGCTATGTGTGCAATGCCTTATTATGATTTAATAAAGCGATGAACTTTCTAGTAATTAAAATAGTTTTTTTTTATATCTGTAAAATACTTGATTCTTATAGGTGATACGACTACCCCAGAATGGTAATTGTCAAACTTATAGTTTCACTCTTTCAAATGTTGAAGCCGATGGACCACATGGTAGCTTCGAATGTCTTCGACAGACTGGACACAGGTCAGTAATTTGTGAGATGGTTTTGTCTTGCATGTGTTGCTTCTTCTTTTATACACAGTGAATCATACAGGAAATGAATGTTTTTTTAACATACTTTACTCAGCTTGTAGAGGGAGGTGACCTTCAGTTCACCTTGCGTTGCCATAGTATCCATCATGCCTTTGTGAACTCGAGAAAACAACATATTTGCTTACTCCGCATACCTGAAAAATGGTGAGTCATTTATAACTACCCAACGTCTCTTCAGGCACAAATTCTGCATCAGTCGTCATGGTGATGTCCCCAGCCACAATACCATTCTTAGCTGAGTTAATACACAGCGAATGACCTCTTCTTGAATGAAAAAGAAACCATCTGGCCCTGCCAGAATACCAGATTGTGGATCGATTAAGAGAAGCAATGATCTGAAGTCCCAGTCACTTTGCTAGGCGGCATTCTGCAGAGCTGCGAATGTCTCAAAGCACTAGGCAGAGAATTTTACATAAAGACCTAGGGTTTCACCTCTATAAAATTATAGTAGTCCAACAGTTGAATGATCAAGATTACGAACGTCTCCAAACAGTGCTTGACATGTTTGAAGAAAATGAGGATTTGACCATCATAATGAGCATTGAAGCCCATTTTCATCTACGTGGGCCAGTTTATAAACAAAACTGTAGATCCTGGGCTTTAGAAAATCCTCGTGGATTACATGAGTGACCACTGCACAGTCCAAAAGTGACTGTTTGGTGTACTATTGGGAAGTGTGGAATTTTTGGGGCTTTCTTCTTTGAAGAGGATGGAGTGACAGTAATGGTTACTTCAGACCGCTATGCCAACATGTTTGAAGCCCATTTTTTACCTGAGCTTCACAGATAAGGAATAAAATAGAGCATCCATGTGATTTCAACAGGATGGGGCTACTGCCCCTACAGTGAGAGCATCCATGACTGCTGTTCGAACTACATTCCCGTATCACGTGATTTCATGCTTTTTTAGATCGTCCATGGCCTCCACACTCACCCGACCTTTCCATGTGCAATTTTTATTTGTGAGAATTCTTGGAATCATGCTTCTACAAAGGGAAACCATGGGTGCTTGAAGAATTGAAGGCTGCAATACATGATAAAATCACCGAAATTGGTAAAGAAACTTAGGCAAGAGTGGATGCTAGTTTTCGAGAGCGACTTCACACTTGTGTTCGTGAAAATGATCATCATTTGTCAGGCATAATTTTTCACTCACAAGCATTACATAATGGCATAATTTAGTGCTTTGTTCTATGGAAATTTTTTTGTTTTGAAAATCTACAGAGTTATGCTTTCCAGAAAAACATGTTTCCTGTGACTTACCCTATATATTTGTAATGATTCTATGGTGTAGATGACTTTTTAATTTTCAAACTGCAGACGTAGACTGACAGAGGCGTGTAGACGGAAATGAAAGACTTGCAGACAGACGTGGCATATATATACGCAACTAACTATATGCAATGTAGAAGGTTAAAATGACATGATGCGGAATTAGTTTTGGTACAGTTTTGAAAAGTCATTTCTATTTTTAGAATGGAAAGGGGTAAGTGCCCAAATTAAAAAGACAAATTAAAGGGCTGTTGCTAATTTAAAGTATAATTCAGAGTTACATATTTTTTATCTTACGAATCTCCTTTTCAAGGCGAAAAAGGCTTGGCAATAGAAACATATTTTGCGAAAAAAGCATTAGAGTGTTAGCAAAAGAAGGGAAGTTTTGTACTATATTTGCAGATTCAATGAAAAAACAAATAAATAGCTTCGAGATGCAATTTGGAAAAACTTGAATAAAATATCATCCTGTAAATTGAATTTAGGCTTCCTTTTGAAAGTTTTTGAGGAAATGTCGCTCGAGATCAGATAATAAATTTTGTAATTTTGGAAGTCTTTCTCAAATATTAAGTGTTATAATCAGTATAAAACCAAACTGTTTCAATTGTATAACAATGAAATTTTAGTAAAATTAGTACTTATTTACGCATTCTAGAATAAAATCGCATCTTCTTAAACTTTGTTGAAAAAATGGCTGGTCCTCTACAAACAAGTCAGTGTAACTACTCGCTGGTAGCTGTGGGATGTTTAAATAGAATTGATTTAAAAACCTCCATTTATTATACGAGGTGACTGAACTACTTGCTGGTAGCTGTGGGATGTTTAAATAGAATTGATTTAAAAGCCTCCATTTATTATACGAGGTGACTGGCTTTTAGCATTGTGTATGTAAGATATAACAAAATACGACAGCTGCTTTAAGAATAATTGGCAACCCCAAAATTAACTATTGTAGATTTGGTGCACTCCCCCTAAATTCATATGTTCTCCCAAATTTTAGATCCTTCCTTGTTATATAACATTGCTTGAAGCATGAAATTAAAACTCAAAATTAATCAATCATAGCTTGTCTCTACAAGTGCATCTGCTTCAGTATAAAAACTGCATCGCGAGGCAATTACGTCGTTCTTCATTCCTTTCCGTAGCTTCCGCCACTGCTAATGTATTCTAGCTGCTCTGCTTGTTCGCTTAAAATGATGACGTATCCCCATTAATCTGCGCATACAAGAAATTATTATAATTGCTTATGATCTAGAAATATTTCATCCACTAAGAAAATTATTTGGATTTGCTTGAAAATTTTCATTAGATATCAGTTTCGTTATCTTCGTCTGTACGCATTCAACCCCGGCCATGATGGCTGCCCACTGCTAAAGTACCTGGATTCTTCTTATGTATTAAATTACCACATGTATATATATTTAAAAAAATGTTTACTTTTTATGACCATAAAATTAGTCTTTATAATACATGCTTGTAATAATAATAATAATATGTGCATATGTGTGTGATGGTGATGTAATTCACTGCAGATAATATGTTAGATGACAGGATTAGGGAAAGCACCATTTCACTTTTAGCCATGGTCAAGAAAACTGCTGTGTAGTGGGCTGGAATCTGGTGTAGTGGATGACCAGATGGGATTTTGGAAGAAGCACTACTAGCTTAGCAGTTAAACATTGTTTATTTCTGGATAACAAACCCCTTAGCACATATTTTCTTAATTGGTAGAAGAATAGAGCAAATATAGCAATTCGATAAAATTTGCAAATTCTCTTAATTATTTCACTACTGTATAAAAGTATGGTGAATTCTGTCGGAAGTGCCTTATGGTTTGAGATAATTTTGGTTTTCTGTGGAGATGGTCATCTTAAATAAATTCAGTAAGGATAGTTGTCAGTTTGTGTAATTGTTCTATCTTATTCAGCTAAAAAAAAATGCTAAAGTAGAAACGGGATCTGGGAATTTATTGATAAAATTATAAATTAATTTCACTCTAATTAGTGATTGTAGGTGTAGCAATGACTTCAAAAAGAAATGGATCATTCAGTTAATGTTCTAAAATAATATAATTAATTTATGCTTTAAAATACGGGAAATTTGAGCTCAAGTTTAAAAGCCATTATTAGAGCCTTACATTTGAATGTTTATTTAGTAACTTCAGAAGTGCTTATTAAAATGCTCATCCAGTGAAATCAGCTGCTTGATTTTGTCTTTTCCTAGTTGGTTCTTTTTCTAAAATAATAAAACGTTTGTCATATTTGAGATTGCAATTTAAATATTTTATTTATTTATAGTGTTTAACAATTCAGTTAAAGAAGTGCTTGAGATTTTTCATTTTCTTTCACTAATAAAACTTCTGTCATTTCTTAGAAGTAGAGAAACTGTCAAGCATTTCGAGAAGACTTACCTCCAAGACGGTTTTTAATGTACACTGTGCCAAAAAAGAAAAAAAATGGGGGACAGTTCTATATCTTCCATTTTACTAGGACAATTGACGAAATTCAAATTGCATTTTTCATGTCTCGAAAGTGTGGCTTAGGCTATATATTAGATTTATATACATCATCATTCTAACATAGGTATTTTGACACAAAATCTTGACTTTTTCTGAAAGGGCATTCCAATTTCTTTCCATATTTTGATTCTACGACTCAAATTATGCCTAAATATTAAATTTTGTAAAATTGGGCATGAAATTTATGGAGAAATTAAAAATTTATCTTGGCAGATGTTTCACTTTTCGCCAAGAATAATTTACTTGGCGAACTTCTTAATTTATAGCAAACTATTTTCCTTTTCTTTTTTTCATTGCAGACAAGAGGAAAAAAAGTTATCGTTCATACTTTCAGACAATTTTAACAAAGTGCATAAACCACATTTGTGTTATTATCACTTTTAACCCTCTGAGCGCTGCAGGATTTTAGATCCATCATTAAGACTTGTAGTTAAACAGCATTTATTAATTGAGTTTGTATAATTACTTAAGTATTTTCATTTAACTTACATTCATTAAGATGATATTTATATTATTAAAGAAAGTAAGAATGCAAAATATCTTAAATTATAAGCTAATATATGTGAAGTAGCAAAACTTCTGATGACCGAATAAAGCTGGTTGTAATACTCAGAAGAAATATGCCAGATTTCAAAATGCACAAATATATAAATTCATGTTATATCTTAATAAATTTTTAATAAAAAACTAATTTTTTGCACGTATGCTTAGAAATACATCTACTTTTAAGATGATGGTAAAAATTTTATAGATTACAATTCAAATTTTTTTTAATTTTTTAAAAAAATTTTAGAAAATTATTTTAAAATATAAATTTTAAAAATAAATCGTAAAAAATGGGCGGATTTTATTTGGAATGAACCACTAAAATTTTGAGAGCTAATTTTTTAAAAACTACTCATGCGATTTTTACAGAATTTGGTAGTTTCGCATAATTTGAGTCGTAGAATCGAAATTTGGAAAAAAATTGGCATGTGATTTAAAAAAAAAGTCCAGTTTTGTGTCAAAATACCTATATTTGAATAATGCTATATATAAATCTAATATATATCCTAAGTTGTGCTTTCGAGACATGAAAAAGTGAGTTTGAATTTTGTCAATGGACTCAGTGGAACGGGAGATATAGAGCTGCCCCCCCCTGTTTTTTTGCGCAGTGTACATAGATCATCAACTTAGAAATAAACATAATATATTGCGATACATTCAAAGAGAAATAAATAGTTAGTTGCCTTTCGAGTATTGATTTGTATTGCTTTATCAGCTGCACATTTAGGAAATAAAGGAATTTATGATAACATTTAAGGAATGTAATGAATTGCAACTGTATCATAGTGATGAAAACAGCTTGCTTGATGAGTTCAACCATGCTAGAAAACAGTATAAAATTATCAGTTGAGACAGTCAATAACTATTTTTCGTAAAATTAGCTTTGCTATTATTGTAAGATTTGTAAATACAGCTCTTTGATTCTTTGATAGCAAAATGAGATATTTTCATGGTGCCTTAATATGTATTTGCTAGTCATTGTAAAATGAGGAATTGGTAGTCTTGGAGATTACTTTTATAATTATCAATACAGATGTGTTATTACATATTCTCAGAAATATGTTTTATTTGAAGTCTTAAGTCATGCTGTAGAGTAACAGGTTTAAAAATAAGGTTACTAATACTAAGACTGCTGTGAACAGTAATGAGCAACATCAGAAGTATTGTGCTCCATATTGAGATTTGGGCATAATTTGATTTGTCCTGAAACTGTTCAATTTGCATGTGGCTGTTAAATGTTTGTATTTAATTTTTGAAGTTATTCATTTTTTACCTAGGCAAATATGGTTTGGCATCTATCCTGTTTTGCTCAAATGTATAGTACTTACAGAAGCGTTTTGTAAAAGAGTTATTTTACAAAGTTGTATAATAATCTTTCATAGAATTACTACTATGGCTCATTATCTATTTAATAAAGAAATTACATACCATCTGAACAAGATTTGGTAAATATGCAAAACACATATTTCTATGCAAAGTATTAAATTCTAGCTATCTGTTTCAGCAATCGAGTCAAGTTTTATCTTAAATTATGAGACCATATGTATTATGTCACCTAACCTGTATAGTGGTTACCGTCGGTGACTGCCGTGCCGAAGGGCCTGGACTCTAATCCTGGAGAACGCATGGATGTTTGTTAATGTAAAGTGTCGGTGCAGCATGGTGGCATTCAAAATATAGGCGAGCCAAAAGCCCTCTCATGTTGTTTGGTGGAAGGGGAAAGGAGTGGGAGACCCTCGGACTCACCCTTTCCAGGGTGTTCTCCATCAAATTCGGGGGTGGAACTGAGCCAAATCACACTGTCACCTGTTAGATGCTCAACTCTGTTGCCAACAACAGGCGCAATGTAGTGCTCCTTGCCATGAGGAATTTTGTGGGTTCAGGCTGACTATGTCAGATAAGTGATAAGCAACAATAACATATGTTTTATTGAGAATATCCCATGTTTTAGGTACCTTCTTATCTGGTTCTTGGAATCATGTAACTATGGAGAGCCTTTTCCATTTTAGGCAAATATATAAATTTTATTGCAATAATTTTATGAATGGTATTACTGTTTGTAGATATTTTTTAAATAAAATAATTAATTTTTAATTTTAACATTGATTAAAATTAAAAATTAACATAGTGTTTCCAAGTTTGTGGACTTGCATGTTAATAAAGAATATTTAATGCTCCAGTTTATATGTTCTTCATGACTGAAAATATGTGTGCATCTTGAATTTTTTAGGTCTTTAGAGTCATTAGGGTGTTTGGATATGAAAATGCATATCCATGCTAATGAAGACAGTTATGAAAACACAAGAGTGAAAATGGCAGCTGCTGAACAAGAACACAAAAAGTCTTGGTAAATTTTCTTGTAATTTTACTCTGAATTTCAATTTCCCCCCTCTTGTATCCTGTGTTATTTGAATTTATGTAATTACTATGTAAGAAGCTTATGAAATGTTTACAAGCAAAGGTAAATTTAAGGATTTTCTAAGAAATTTTCCTCTTCAATATTAAAAAATGTATGCTTGCTGTATATGCATTTAATTGTGTGTAAGTTCTCAGAATTGTCAAGAAAGACCATCATCAATTATAAGTTACTTCAAGTTTTAAAAATTCCTTTATTGCTAAATGATGAAGTAGATTTTGAGTAATTATTCTAGACCTTCATTAGCAGAATAAGGAGATCCGAGATTTTATTTTCAAAATGGCAAAATTCATTTAAAATATCTAGAAAAGTTTAAAACAAAATTCATTTAAAATATCTAGAAAAGTTTAAATGAGTACCATTTCTCATTAGAATGAAAAATGGTGTAGGTAGTTATAGGATTAATCACTTTTCTTGTAACAGTTTAACCCTTTCGTGATGGGAAGCACAAACATGTGCTTATTGCTAAGGCCTGCTGTCTCTTTCGCAAGTGTCTGTCTAGGGCTGGAGGGTTTTATGCTATTAAGCCTAAATCCGTGAAATTACCGATATATCAACACATTGTTTTATTATGTTTTGTAGAGTACTTAAATGGACATATACATGTATCTGAAACCATATGGCATAAGTCATGCTACTCTCATTTTGAGTAGAAGGTCAAATCTACATGTATCTAAAACTATACGGACATACAGTGCCATTTTGTGCCAAAAGTTATAATTTTTAAAACAATCCAGGACGCTGGCAGAAATGTGTGACAGCCGAGAATGAACGACGAAATGCTGTGGCACACTATTGTGTTGGCCAGGAAATGAGTGCGTTTCTTGCTGGCATGTATACGTGACAGTCGGCGCAAAAGAGTTAATGTAATGTGTTTCATACTTGATCGGTAAATGTTTATATTTATATATTATTAAAATAATTTTTATTATACTTTAATGATTAAATTAATTTATTAAATCTAATTTTTCTTTCAGCACAAAAGAAATCAAACCAGCTGGTGCTCATCTTGGTATGTAGTATCTCTAGTTATCCATGCATACATACATACATAATTGCAATTTAAAATTTTTATGAGTAATTTTATGCCTTAGCTTTACAGTGAGCCCGTGTGGAATGTGGGGGTTAAGTCATTAACACATTGCTCATTTAGCAAAATCTCATTCTGCAAAGTTAACTTTCTATAAGAGAAAGGAGTATATATAATATAAGGTATTAGGAGTTAGGTGATGACCATTTTATTTAGGTCAGATTAAACATACCTATGATTTATACAAGCCTAAATATTATTGTAATTAAAAAGGAGAAATAAAACAAATGTTAATTGAAAGAATTTCTGTTAATACTTAATAAGTAAGTATATGATAAAATTATTTTTTGAAATAGCTGGTAATTTTTCCATGGAACATTGTCTAGCGTAATTCGTTGAAAATTTTGCAGTAAGGAGTACCAAGTTTTTCAGTACAGTGATAAAGCTTTTTCTTCTTTTGAGTCAATTTCCATTATAAAATCGGACAGTTCATGTGCCTTTTTTTAACAATTTGTTTAGCTTCTTGCATGTTGTCTTCTTCAATGTCATTGCTTTTACCATTTACTGGTGTTATAAGATCATTCAATTCTTCATTTGTCATTTCATGATCATTGTTCTTGGCTAATTCTTTGATTTCTCATTCTTCTGCATTTAAAAATCTTTCATCACTTGTTGCTTTTGCAGTTCGTATGATTTCCTTGGCTTTTCAGTTGATTAAAATCCTTTAAAACTGTTGACAACTTCTGGCCTGAGCTGATGCCAGCAATTGTTGGTGAATTCACTTGTTCCCATGTGAGTGTAATCATTTCTCTGCAGAGTCTTATGTCAAATTACTTTAAAAATCCCATTAATTTATCATGCTCCATTTTATTGTGGAGCCACGTAATAAGTGGCCACTGTTACCTTCTCTGAAGGGATGGAGAGTTACAACCATGCATTCTCTGGGATTCGAACCCGGGCCCTTCAGTATCATAGTCTCCCCTAACCACTTTACTATCTGGGTGGCAGAGATCTAATACCTGACATTACAGGACATTATACATACCTGACATTACAGGCTTTGGATTTTGTGACTCTGTGATTCATTGGTTGGATTAAAGAGTGGTGTTCAGTAGGGGGAATGAACCTCTACATTTGAATGCAATGTTGCGAGAGCTTCAGTACCGTGTCCTGGAGCATTATTGAGAATTGGAGAACTTTAAAGCTTAGATTTTGCTCTTATGTTTGATTTCTTGAGTGAAGGAATTTTTAAACAACTAATTAAAGAGGTCATTCACAATGCAGTTGACATTCTGGAGTATACCACCTGTAATTGAAATTATTGCATTGGACTAATTAAATTGAGATAATTAAGATAACATATATATGCAAAAACTACATTTGCGTTCTGAAAGTCTGCATTCAGCAAAAAAGTTTTCTGTTGTTAAATACAGGCGTTGTCTTGAAATTATAGAAACTTCTCTTTTGTCTAGATGATTAAATTTTGTCCCAAACTTTTGACAAGGAATCATAAATTTAGTACTTTTTACTTCAGTAGAAACACAGATTTTGCATTCTTGTGAACACAATCCATTTGCTTTCGAATTCTAAATTTTTTCACGATACTGATTAATTAAAATTTTAAGTATTATTAATGATAGATTTTTCTCTATAGATTGCTTTGATATTTGGGATATTTTAGTAAATTTGTCTTCAGCACTTTTGCGTGATATAGACATTAAGATTGTGGTAATAAAAATTCTTATTTAGCCTAACAAAAACAATTAATCTTTTAAATGTGTGGAAAGCTTATGCCCCCGCCCCCAAAAAATAAATAACAGCTTTTTAATTCTTTTTATTCACCATACTATTTTGGTTATAAAATTGGTATTCATTTCTGTATAAAAATTGCATGCCATTTTATAAGAAAAAACAACATGTGACGATATTTAACCTAAAATTTTGCAATTATATTGAACCTTGTCTTGTAGTTAAAGTATGAAAATGCTGGGTTTTCTAATATAATGTGTTTTATATTTTCAGGAAGGAAAGTTAAAGTAAAACGACCTGGTTTGGTTTTGTCTTCTGTGAAACCCAGTAGTCCTCCAGCATCTTCATTAGCCATAACTAAAAATCCCGTTAAAGTTGTAAATAATGGATCTGCAGGGATTTCAAATATTCCTCTATCTAAAAAGCCTGATTCTCAAAAGTTTGCCAGAGTAGCCTCAAAAAATAAATTTGCCAATAGTCCTGAGCTTCTGCGACAACCAATTAGGTATTTTTTTAGTGTCTAAAACTTTGTTTTAGCTTCTTGAAAAATGTAATTAATAGCTTACTTTCTTTTGAAAGATTTTTATATTTCAATTTTTATGTTTTACATCATTATTTTGTTGTCAGTTTATCAAGTAATTGTGTAGGATTTTATTTGTATATTATATTTGAAGAGAAAATATTATAAGATATATCCCAAAAGCTGTAGTTCAATGGTGGTTTATTTGACCAGTACTGAGTTGCTGTCAGAGTGGAATATAATACTATACACAGTTTTATAGAGGATGTATGGATGACTGTACCTAACGTAGAATCATTGAGAAGTTAAAGGTCAAAATGGGACTTATGTGTTTGATTCAGTGCTTTCAGATGTTTAAAACATCAGAGAGGGTGTGAGAGCATGCTGCCACTTTTCCAGTGGAAAAGTACAAGTTGACAGGGTGCACTTGTTTGGGAAGGCATAATACTTGCAGTTCATATGGAACTTCATATCTTTCATGGAGATTCGATCACTAGTAACCATTATTGGTGCTGAGGTTCTCTTTTCTAACATCTGTCTTTTCCAAGGTATTGGTGGTCCTGAGTTCAAGTTCATGAATTACAGTACTTTAGTTTATCATACAGCTGTTGTTACTCAGCCTTTCAGGGAACAGATATTTGTTGTATAAATTGGCCTGTCCTGGAAGTAACCCAGTCAAATATATGTGAGATGGCATTTGGGATACCTGGTAGTGCGTTGCCAACTACTAGTAATGATTTCACAGCTGCCATTGGTGCTACCAAATGAATGGGACAGGATGCCTGATCTCAATATTACCAATTACTGAACATGACAGATGGAGCACACTTATCATGCTCAGTAAAATCAATGGTGATTCTATATTCTGTTGAGAATTGCTTTTTCTTACCTGGAACCTGTCATGTGTCTTCTGAACTTTTGATTGAAAGTCCTTTGTATCTTTTGGATATCTTTCTTCTTCAGTGTTGTAGGCCTTTCCCATGATCTTGGTGATGTTATAGTATGCTTTGTACTGATTAAAGCAATGTTGTACAACATTATGGGTGAAAACCTGTCCCATATTTTTGATTGTATTGTTTTTTTCACATGATTGTAGATCCAGTGATTTTTAAGCAGTATTAGTTCAACTGTAGAAGTTAACTTGTTCGGTCATATCATCCCTGCAGAAAGGTCCAATCATCATTGTAAGGTTGGATCTGAAGAGTGGATACTGGCAACTGAAAATAGATTGAAATATTTTGAACTGTATTATTTGAAAGAATATTTTATGTTTTAATTTTTTTTTCAGTGATGTTTTAGTAAAAATTTAGTAGCAATATTATGCATGCACATTTTTTTTTATTGTTATTATTTCTAAATTTAAATCTTAACATTGGTATACTGTGATTCACAATTTTAATCTTTTTCCCCCTCCCCTCTCCCTGTATTTTCAGAGATAGGATTATTCACATATTAGCTGTTCGTCCCTACAAAAAGCCAGAACTTTTAGTCAGACTAATGAATGGTATTTCTGTTTGTTATAATTTTTTTCCTATATTATTATTTTATGTTTTAAAATAATCAGGCTTTTTAAGTTAAAACTGTACTTATTTGCATTTAGAGGGAATTCGTGAGAAAGACCGAAAAGGAATCGCTGCTGTTATATCACAAGTTGGTGTCTTGAAAGGAAACATATATAATCTTGCCAATTATATGTGGAATGAAGTTCAAGATAACTGGAAGTTCTGCACTCAGGAGGAATTAGATATTATTCGAAAGTATGTAATTTTAAAATAATAATAAAGAAAAATGTTCTTAAAAATAATATGTTCTTTGTTACTCTTTAATATAAAAGGAAAAATTATATTATTCTAATTTTGTCGTTTTCTAAAAATGTATTAAAATATTCACATTTTTTCGTGTCCACTTTTCTTGAGAAAAAATAAATGCCAGTGGTCTCAAACTGGTAGCCCCCAGGCCACATGCAGCCCTCGAAGCAATTTTATGTGGCCCACAAAGACATTTCAATTATGTATTTGTTGTAAAGATTTCAAGATTTCAGTGATTTGAAGTCTGAGTTTGTATTTTAATTTCTATTAAAAATGAACATGAATAGCACACCAGAAAACCTATGCATGAAGCTAATTAATTTACAAAGTGATATACAAGTAAGTCTTATTCAAAGACTTGAAGGTACGAATTTTATTAACTTTTATTCATACTTGTCCCCCCCTCCCCTCCAAAAAAATTAACCTAAGAATAATCACTTTATTTGGGAAAACATTTATATGACCCCCCCCCCAGAAAAATAATGAGAAAAGAACCTAATTGAACATTGAAAGTGTGTACACTCTGTAATGCATATAATTACTAGTCATTTTTCTCCAAGACTGTATCAGGATCAAATAAGTCATTAAGTGTTAAGTTCTGATAAAAAAATAAAGAAGTTTATTATTTACATAGAAACATATAAATTTTTATTTATCCTTGGAAGAAATATTTAATAATTAAGAGAAAAGAAGTAAGTTATTATATATTCTCAAGTTTTGCCCCACTTGATAAATTTTCTCTTAAAAACTAATTAAAGTTTTCGTAATTTTTTTTAAAGATTTCAATAAAAATAAATTATTTAATGATTAATTAAACATGTTAGAATTGCTCAAAAGAAGTGTCAGTCTAATAATTTTATATTTAGCTCTCAATATGTATGAATTATTAAGTGTAACCCCTAAAATGTGTTACGAAACTTTAGATTTCAAACAGAAAATAAATGTAAATTTGAAATTTCCCTTTCCATTATTATTATTGTTTATGTATGTTTTGATAAATATTTAGTAATCAAAGTTTAAATATTTAAAATATTTTTTATTTCGTTAATAAATTTTTCATTTTGTTTAAAAAAAATCTGCCCTGTCAACTGTTTTCATATCGTGCATTTGGCCTGCATGTAATTTGAGTTTGAGACCACTCATATATGCTATTACAAATTTCTTGTTAAAATTTTGCACTCTTTTTCCATGATAAGAATTGCATGAAAATTTTTTAAATGGGAATTTACAGTTTATTAACATAGTTATGTTGGTGAAAATATTTAATATACAATATGTGTAGTATTTGAAGTAATTGAATATGATTGTTTCTTTAAATTTATTATTATTACTTATACTGCTTGCCTATTCAGTTTGAAATAAAATGAATTTCTTTATAATGTGTAGATATTTATAATGTATTGTCCTCACTTTAAAAAATTGTTCTAAGAGATAAACTGTTAACATTTAAATTTTACCTTCCTTTCTCTTTGAGGAGTAGTTTTTATGCATTTACAGCTTCTCACTCTTAGTAATTCCCTCTTAGTAATTCCCTCTTAGTTCTCTTGATATTATATCTGATCTATTGATATTATATCTTCTTAAGATGAAAATTGGAGACTTACAAAATGCACTAAGAGGAAGAAAAGATGTTATATTATTGCTGCTCAATAAAGAAGGCCAAAGAATTTTTTTTTAAATGTATATTGATGGAAATTGAAATTCCAACATCAAGAAGAAATCAGTTTAGAGGAATAAAGTGGAGGCAAAGCATTTGTGTAGGTAACATACATTATTTAAGGTTTCAAGGTCACAGGTTAAGGTATGCATGAGAAGAGCCATTTTTAATGTGAAAAGGCGGTACATTAATAGCCACTGTGTCACCACAATATCGAATACAAGCGTGCAAGGTACATGCATTGTGTCATACAGGTGTCATTTTGTGGGATGGATTTCCTCGTTTGTTGCCCCTGGTATGTTGAGATTTTTTTACCTTTTTAACGATCTGTGCTGTCCAGTCATATCTTTTATGTGCTTAGTGGGAGAAAGGTTGGGTGATCTTGTAGGCCCAGACAACATGTCAACACTATGTAGAGCATGCTGGGTGATATGAAGTTTGGGAGGCGAGTATTATCCTTTCGGAAAAGGCTTCTTCGAAGATTGCTCAAGAATGGCATTACAGCCCATGCTATCAACAGTCATATGTGCAAATTTGTTGCCAAGGTGTGTGGAATAATGATATAAGGCTCTTAACATCATAGAAAATTGCTCAGATCATAACTCTTGGTGTTGGTCCAATGTGTCTCTGCCGCAGATAGCTTAGTTCAGAGTGCTTACCTGTCCTTCTAACTAACATGCGGCCATCACTGGTGCCAAGGCAGAAATGACTTGCATCTGAGAACACCAGTCTAATAAACAAAGATATAGTTATTTAAAATGTTACCATTATAGTTTGTGAGCAAGAAAAATTTATATCAAATGTGTATTCACTTTGATAAGCTTTCTGGCAGAAAGTAAGACTGAAAATTATTTAATGTGAAAAGAGAAGTTATTATGCTTTTAATAACTTCCTTTTTCACATTTACCTAAAAATATGCACATTTAAGAAATGAAAGAAATTTTTAGCAGTTGTATATTAATGCATAGGCTGCAGAACGATTTTGGTTATTGATATTGATAATTTATATTCAGTTCGTGCAGATTGTATTGCAATTAAAATAAGCTGTTTTATTTCAGAGGTTCAATAAAAAGATGTGACATATATTTTTTAGAGGTGTTTTATTACGAAGTATCTTGCGTAAATTATGAACTTTCTGAAGGGGAGATTTATGTGGGAAGTTTAAGGAATAGTGTGTTCTTTGAAGCAAGAAGTCTTTAAATTCTTGAAATTTGGATAAAAAAAATTTCCAAATTTTGATGACAGCAGCTAGAATTTGTCAAGTAGCAATGAAAACCATTAATCTGCATCATTAAAATTAAGAGTTATACATAGTAATCTGATATTTTGATTTAATGAAATATAACATTCATCCATTAAAGGTGAGTTTTTTTTTTTTTTTTTTTTAAATAGTTTGTTTTTTTTTTTTTTAACCTTTAGTAACAACAGTTCATGGTATATTATGGTGCTTTTAAAAAAATGGGATTAAGTTCTGAGCAAATAATTGGATTATTATTTGAGGAGTTAAGTTAGTCATTTTCTTCACGTAATTATGATTAGGATATATCTGTGATTAATTATATAGGGTTTTAGATTTAAACTGTATAGATGAATCATATGAGTAATCGTGAATAGCTGCATTTATGATTGATTAATCTTGAGCTGTGTTAGTGGTGTATTACTTTATTTTTATTGTGAACAACCTTCAGTCTGGAATCTGATCCCTTAATTCATTCTTTTCATATCACCTGTAGAGACATTAGGTATTTTTTGAAAGCAAGAGAGATGAAAAATTAGCAGTGCCTTCGCTGGGACTCGAACCACAGACCCCTTGAATTGTGCCGAGCGTGCTGACACCACGCAAGTGAAGAAGGCAGAAGAAATACCTTACATACTCCTCCTTTTAAAGGGTGACAGGGCATTAGGGGACGCAATCGCTGAATCCTGGTGGTGGAGAACTATTATCCACGACCTTTTTTGTTCGGGCGGCACAGTAGAGACATTAGGTATTTTTTGAAGCAGGAGAGATAAAAAATTAGGAATGC
>KK121994.1:138408-161826 GCA_000611955.2 Stegodyphus mimosarum
CTTCCACCAGAATGGATTACTATCGCTTCCACTATGCAAAGGTGCTGCAGTCGCAAATATCCATTTCTTAAACAGAATTTGAATCCATATTCATCAGCATAAGTGCTGTCTTCTGTGACCACTATATAGAATGGTCAGTCTGGACAATATCGTTTAATTCTAAATATTACTTAAATCTTTTTTTTTTAAATATAGGGTGCTTTGTATTTTACAAAGCGTAATTTACTATTGAGAGTACATTCATGTAATAATTTTTATTGTATTCTGAAAAAAAGTGAAAATAGTTTCTTGTGTTCACTGTAGCATTAAAGTGGAAGATTTCTGTTTAAGGTATTTGTGAAACCTGTAGTTTTTTGGTAACCTTAAATACAATTTAATTTTTAATAAAAGAAAATAAATATTCAAGTGTTTATTTTCCTCATATATTATAGCAGTCGTCACTAGAATTTTGGATCGAAACTTAAATGCATCTATTGCTACCATAAAAGAATAAAAATTTTCACTCTCTATTTATAATTTAAAGCAGAACGTTGTAGGTTTACTAATAAAAGATGAAAATAGTGTTGAAAGTTATTTAAAATAATGTTTAAAAAATTCATTGCAATAATAAATTCTTTCATTAAATTTAATGTATTTTTTAAGGTGTAATTAATTTCTGTAGTAATTAATTCCCTTAATTTCTGTAACACTAACAGATTGATTTAAAAATAAATAAGTAAAATATTAAAGTATATTTAGCAAATCTTTAGTAATAGGCTTTGTTTTATTAATGACAATAGTATTACTATTTCAGTTAGAACTTTGGGAAAAAAATTTTAGAATAATTAGTAATTTGTAAAAAGCTGAAATTCGAAGATGCATCTTAAAAATGAAGTATGGTATTATTCTGTTATTAGTATTATATTTTATTAATTTAATCAGATTGCAAATATTTTATACTTCAGAATGAATGCGTAAACTGAGTTATATCACTTGTGGTAAAAGGTATTTTTAATAAAGAACCATCGTTATTTATACCTTAGTATTGATAAGAGTGCCTTTCTATTTTAAAGGTTATTATATAATCATGTAATGATAATCTATTGCATTATGTTTTATTATCATCATTTTATAGCAATATTTGAAATTCTTATTGCCATTTTTGTTTCACTTTAAAAAATTTAGTTTGCGTTTATAAATTTGCTGATTATATATCTGGGCAATACCTTTTTCTCTCCTTTTATCAGGAGGAAGCAACAAATTCTGAATGCTAATAATGAAAATGATGTTCCATCACCAAATAATCAACTTTCCAATTCACCTACACAGGTAAGGAATGTTGTGAATTATTATTTACAATAAGTAACAAATCATATATAATTTTTAAAGTTAAATTGACATAATTTAATTCTCATGTTATTTACTTTCAATTACTATACCATATGCTTATTTCTTTACTTTCAGAAACGTCCTGCTTATGAAACGATGGGATCCAATCAAGAACCCCGTAGTAAAAAACAAAGGATTTCTCATTATAGTCGTCCAGAAGCAGCTTCTCATAGTGTCAAAACTGAACCTTTAGACTATAATACTAATGAAAAATTTCATTCAACTACAGCCATAAATAGGAAAAGCCAGTGCTCACCCATAACATTGCAATCAAGTTTGAACGGGTGTTCTCCAGAAAATGATTTAGCTCAAAAATCTCCGGCTGACATTGCCAGTGACAGTTATCCAAATTTAAGTCAAAAAAGTGCAACAGTAAATTATACTGATGACATGGTGTCATCCTCTAGTCTCAACCAGAGGAATTGTACAAGAGAGGACAGTGAAAAAAATATTCGTAGCCATGCATCTGGTCTAAGTCAGAGGGGAGGACCCTCCATGGACACAGAAAAGTCTTTCCGAAAGGGGCAATCGGCAGCCAAGAATTCTAGGTTTGAAATGGACGATTCAAGCCGACAGCGCCCCTCGAGCTTGTATCCGAAAAGTTATGTAAATAATGGGGAGAAATCCCAAAATCACCCACAGCTAAGTCATTCAAGGTCACCAGACCTAATTTGTAATCCTACAGCTCAGGTATCTCCAGATTCAAATGGCCACTACCAGGGCAAGGAACAAAAGAGTGATCCTTGCCCAAAAACTGTTAGCAATGGATATGTTAGCAATAGTATTAAAACTAATTGTAATAGCCAATCTTCCTACACCAATAGATCAAAAGTTACTTCCACAACAAATGGATCTTGCAGCAACTCCCCTCATTCAAGTTCTGATAGTAGGGACAGTATGGATTGCAACAGTAAGTGATACATTTTGTAAATACATATATTTATTTTTAAATTTTTATTTATTTATTTTTTAATGCGTGGTAAAATTTTAAAAAAAACTGATTTTAAAGATTCTGAAATTTAATAAGAATAATAATTTAATATATTATAATAGTATGTTTTTTTTCAGTTGGATTAACATAGATTAATCTGATGTTATGCATATTTCTGAAGTTGAATCTTAGCAAATAAGTTAGTTTTGCAGAAAATGTTTTATTGTTTAATTACTGTATTTATTCATGTATTCCAACCCTTAGCTTTATAGACTTGAGGTTCAAAAAAAATTTGTCATTTTCCCTTTCCTCAGTGCATTCTAAAGCAAATTTCCTTAAAATTTAACCATATTTAGAAAAAAAGGAGGGGAAGTGAAGTACCTTTGTAAAGAAGTAACTGCTATAATGCTAGAATTATATATTATGTTATATCTCATTTCCATGCCATTCTCAGAAATTTTTGTTTTTGCTTTTATGTAAATTGAAATTTCTATGAAAACCTTCATACTTCTTTGTAATACACTTAAAATGTGCTGATGCATAACCTTTTTTTTATCAAAGGCTCTGCTTTCAATGTCCAACAAACTGACTGATTTATTTACAAGGTGGCTCAGGAGTTGTTACATAAAAAAAATATATATATAAAATAAAGCTGAAGGAGTTTTTCATATGAAAATGCAGTTTTCTTTAAGAATCATATACCAGGAATTTAGAATCATTTGTTTACAGCTCAAAGGAATATGATTGCAACATACCTTCCAAGATCCATAGCATTGATAAAATTTGGTATTCATAAATTTCCCAAACACTCTGACTTAATTGGGGTGCTGTACAGCTTGCATAGGATTCTGTGAAAAATAATCTGCTACTGTGAACTTAATTAGCACACTTCCAGTCTCTGTGAAGCATCGCATTATCGTTGTTAGTTGTCCCAATCATTGGGCCTGAACTTTCATGTGATTCTACATATGAAACTGTTTTTAAAGCTAAAATGGCTAATTTCCTGCTCAAGTAGAATTTATTTCACTAACAGTGCTTTATCAACCAAACCTAAAATACACAAGCTTACTTTGAAAATCCTTGAACATAAACCTGCTTCATTTTCATGTATAGTTCTACTATAACATACCCGGTTTATAATGAATCCCTGGATATAATGAACTAACCTTTTGGTCTAATTCAGTTTCCTATACTCTTAAAGTTATTTTATAGAGTACTATAGCAAACTTCCAAAGCTATAAAAATCAGATATAGTAAACTGTAAATGGATATGCAAACTATTAGTAGACATATATACTATTAGTGGATACCCATACCTGGCAACTTCATTCTAGAAAGTACACTGCTGGCCACCCAAATTGCAACACCAAGAAAGACAAGAGATATCACGACAAAATTTATCTAGTCGATAACATGTTGACTAAGTATCAATTGATTAAATTTATAGACTTCTGTGAAATGTGGTTCCTTCCAGAATCAGTAGCCAGAGTATCCGCCATTGTTGGAGATCACCACTGCCACACACCTTGGCATTGATCCAAAGAGACTTTGGATGTGTTCTTGGGTATAGCAGACCAAGCAGCTTCCACGTGTTGCCAAAGTTAATCTGGTGTGGCAGCTTGGGATAATCTGGGTCAATCGTTCAGCAACCATGGACCACATGTTTTCTATCGGTGAAAGATCCAGAGAGCCAGGGAAGCAATTCAGTCTGGCGATTGACGAAGAACCCTTGAACAATGCGTGCCACGTGTGGTCGCACATTATCCTGTTGAAATATGGCTGTGGGCAAGCCCTGAAGGTAAGGAAGAACAACTGGCTCCAACACCTCGGAGATGTAGCACTGGCTGTTTAAAGTACCGGCACTGCATACTAGAGGAGTGCGAAAGTGATATCCCATACCATAATAACCGGTGCAGGACCAGTGTGGCGGTGCATAACGCAGCTGTTCAGCATCCTCTCTCCACCATGTCTTTAGACTCGAATCCGACCATCGTGGTGTTGCTGACAGAAGCATGACTCGTCAGTAAAGACAATTTCATTCCATTCTGCCGTCCACATCCTTCTTTCATCGCACCACTGGCGGCGGAGACTTCTGTGGTTCTGCGTCAAGGGTAGACGAAGCAACGGACGTCTTGCAGACAGACCACTCTGCTGTAAACGACATCGAATGGTACGCGCAGACACTGGATGATGCATTACAGACTGAATGTGCTGTGCTATGGTTCGTGATGTGACTGAGCGATCCGTCACTGCCATGTTCACAATGTTCCTGTCATCACATGAAGTGGTGCACTGAGGTGGATGTGATCAAACACATCTGTCCGTCTTACCCTCCTGCATCCAATGGTCACATATCCGCATTTCAGTTGTTTGGTTTGTTTTCGTCCAACACGACTACCGATTTCCCTGAAAGATAATCCACACTCTCGGTAAGCCACTATCCTTCCTCTGTCAAACTCTGATACTTGATCAGATGATGATCGCTGTTTACTACGAGACATAATTTTATTTATTTTTAGTCCAAAGGATACAATTGCAATACAAAACTCCAAGCCTTAAATAGCGCTATAAAATGGCGCCACAGGCGCCCATCATGTGCGTCTGCGCTGGAATTCTACTCATTTGCATATCTCACCTCCGCTAATGCATGTTGTAAATTTCATGAAATTTGCATGCTTCCTTCAGGATGTTGCATTTACGGTGGCCAGCAGTGTATATAACAATAGTGAAAATATAGCAAACTAGTATTTTTCAAACGCAAATTTCAATGCTTTGGTTTTTATTTTCACAAGAACAATCTTGTAGAATATTTTTCACCTAAATTCTAATAAAGGCATTATTAAAATTATTGGCATATAAAAATTGGTTTAAAGACTTTCATAAATTCTGGAATATCCTCAAAATGTAAGAAACTCTCTTAAATTCAGGAAATTCCCCGCTTAGATGCATGTCAAACTATGGATATAAAATAAAGATATAAAATATCGTGGTATTCAAAAATGTTTCAAGGATAGCGTTCAGGATAAAATATTTGAGGTTTATGTAAATGGAAGACTGTGCAACATGGACGTGGACAGCAGCCATAAGTTATCTTGCATATGGAAATGATAGTTATTCTATTGTTAAAAAAATAATCTTAATGAAATGTCACCCTATTTTTATTTAATCGAAAAGGTATGTATCGAGAAAACTTTCAGTTGAAGGAAAAAGTATTTACGAAATGCTTTTCTTTTGTAAAATAATTCTCCAAATTTCGTAAAGTAATTTTGAGTCAGAACTCTAAAATGTCAAGTATGTTTATGCCATCATACAAAACAATGAATATGCCAACCATAAGAAATCCTTTTCTTATCCATAATGAAATCCTCCATAATGAAATCTCCATAATGAAATCCTTTTCTTTATCATTTCAGATCTATTCTGCATTAACGAGTCACAAACATCTGTCCAGTGAAGCCAGCACATTGCATTTTCCTAAATTTTATTATTGTTCTTGTGATAGAGAAAAATTTCTAGTTATCATTCTTTTCAAGAGCCTTTTCAAGAAAGAAACCACAAATTGCTTCTCTTTTGATCTTTAAATGAAAACATTGTTCAAAAACGCATTTCAATAAGCTAAAAACTGAAAAATCTTCTCTTGGAAATATTAAACTTATCTTTTAAGAGGTATGTCTTTGAAAATAAGAACTTGTAACGTTCTACTCTCCTTCTGTTGTGTAGAACCTTGAGAGATAGTGATTGCACCGAGGAAGGGTTAAAACTGCCCTTTATTAAACTCTTTAACTTATTTACAATGCGTCAACTTGACGCTAACATACTACGCCTCAACTTGGGCGGTAACTGAAACAGTAGAATCAAACTTAAAATAAGAGATATTCACAAATAGTAGAATTACCCTACAGGGCTCACATAATCCTGTAGCCTATAGCGCGCAAATGAGTCTAGTGGCAGCAAGATATTAGCGCTTAAGCCACGTCAAAACCAGCAGTAACTGCTAAACAGAAGTTTGCGTTATAAGCACTCACGGCAATTTTCCGGACTCTCTCTTCCTCTACTGGAACGTCGACATTTAACTTATTCTTCCACTAGTAGAATTTGCATTTCTTGCGCGTGCTACTAAATTTAAATATTCTGGTACTGACAATTATGTGGAATAAAGACTTACAGGAAAGTAACTTAAAATTAAAATTAACTGGTTATTTAAAATAAATATATATGCCTACAAACTTTTTAACATTTTTCTGGTAATAACTATAATTGGCTTTCGTGCAAAAAAATGTGTGAGTTAATGTGATTTGTGCGTTTGTTAAACATTCTTTAGCTTTGAGGTAACTGCATAAATGAAATATAGCTAAGCTCTTCTATAATAAGGTAAGAAGTGTGTATTGTAATTATAGACTTATTAGAGAATTTGGGTCAGATCTGTCCTTTAATTTCAAGTAAGTCGTTTTCTTGCTTCCTTATGATTGTTTCTGGTAGATTAATTCACAATTCTAATTTTCGATGTTAGTTACATTCTTTTACCATTTTTATATATTGGACCATGTTCTAAATTTCAACAAAATTGAACTATTGTAATTACGTTCTGTAATTTAATACAGCAACCTCATGGACTGTCTCAAAATCCTTTCTGCTTTTTTTCTCCAACGTGAAACATCATTCGATATCTTTCTGCCACAAGAGAAACACCGCTGCTGTTTTCTGTCTCAGGAGATCTAGTTCAGGTTTTTGATAGGCCAGGAAGAAACTAACTAAAGATTTAAGAAACAACTCTTTCAGTTGTAGAGAAATGAATCCCACAGGGCCAAATGTTTTATTACCTATTCAGCTGCTGTTGTGCTTAACAATACCTCATAGATAAGGTACTATTCAGACTGATTTTGTGTCTCAGAAAGCAGTAACAAATGTCAGGCGGTTATTTTTCTCTCCAAAAATATTACAGCGTTTTAAATTAAACTGAAATATTTCCATTTTCTTGGTATAAAAAGCATATCTTGTGGGGTTGTACTTATTTAATTCCAAAGTTCTGTCTTAAAATCCCACGAACACTAACAAGCGAATAATCGCTTAAGTGTGTGAACAAAACACGTAAGACTTAAGAACGGTTCACTGCCATTTTATTTTCAGAATATTTACAATCAGTTCCTACTTGGAACTTTACACAAAGCCGCCACTCGGGCTTGAACTTAAATAATAACTTATTTAAATTAAACTAAACTAGCTTAACAAAGCTATCTGAAAGCTATAGCCGAAGCTATCTGAAAGGTATAGCCGAAGCTATCAGAAATCTAAACAGTTGGCCCCTAATTAAACCGGCGAAACCAAAGAAGGGCCTAAGGTATGGTCGAGTGTAATAACTAAGAAAGAATACAGCCAAAGGCAAACGCGCTCTAGTCAGAAAATCAGACTCTCTCTCTCTTGAAGGTGGTAAAATTGAAAGGTTACTTTCGATCCTACTCGGCAAAAAGACATCGAGGGTGCATAAACTGATTTAATTCACTATTCTACTGAGTTTCAAATATAAACAAGTGGCGGTTTGCTAGGCTTAACTCGCCACTTTTAAATTCTTGATAATTCTACATCTTTCGCATGCAGATTAACTAAAAGCGTAAAACCTCAATCGGAACATAAAAACCACATAATTCAGTCACTTTTAAAGCGAAAAATTCACAATTTACCAATATATAAGAGTAAACAAATAAGCTCACCAAGCCAGATAACAAGAGTGGGAATATATGTATATATATATATAAACAATTGGTGCAGCCAATTGCAACGAGAAAGGGATGGAACTGATGCAGTCGATTGCAATGAAAAAGGGAGGTGCGCAACGGCGTGTTATAGCTGCCCCTCGATTATCATTTTCAAATTTCACCGTTCTACGGCTATTGAGTTTTGCGAGATACATACGTACAAAAGTACAGATGTCAAGAAAAAATCTGTTCTGAATCTCTTTTAAATTCAATTTACAATCCTTTTTGGCAAAAGCCATCCTTTATTCTGTCCGTACAGAACTCAAGCGAAAACATCATTCAAGTGGTTTCGAGAGTGGCTGAAATGGATATTTGCTTTGAAATATGGTACCTGAAATTTTTCGGGATTACGCTACTTTCGTTACTTCATAGAAGGAAGTAAAGAGAAAAAGTCAAGAAAAGAACTTCCTTGATACATTTTATTTTAAATCTATTTTAAAACATTTTTTTTGTCATTCTGAACTACTAATCGCAAGATACTTGTAATTACAAAGAATATTACAAGCATCCAAAAGGATTAGTTTAGGATATGAATATGTATATAAGAAAATGAAAGTACATTACTCCCCGCTTATTAAAGACATTGCTTAATAAACTCAGTTACGTTCAAATTTCCAAAAATCCAAGCAAATACATGCTAATCAATAGAAAAACCACCGTTTATTAAACTCATCTCCACGATGTATGAAACATATTGGCAAAAGACTGATATTTCTACGCCAAAATACCCTACATGTACCTATTAAAACATTTTCCAGTGCTTGCATTTAATGTTATGTAAACTGTGACTTTGCCGTTCAGATGCGTATTGCTTTTATAAAATGTATTTTAACAAGATTTTCTAATCCGCAAGCCGATCTACCTCTTAGACACTGTTTCCAGAGGTTCTTTCTCCGCACAAGACTTTAAAGGGGCAAACTTTCCTTATTTTAGTTAATAAGAGCAACCATGCAGAGAAGGGGCACTGCAAATCAGTAAGGCCTTCTTCTCAAATACCAGCTGATAGGAGATGGAAGTGAAATTTCTGTGGCCCATCTTTTATGGTTTCCACATTGAAAATATTTCCTTTGGAGTAGACACACTACGTTCAAAAAGAATTTTTTTAAAAAAAGAAGCTCATGAAATGCTCCATAGAATTACTGTTCATTAAAAGGCTTTGTCTTAGTTTGGTTTATTTGATTGAGGCAAAATACACGATGGTTATCTGCCTAGGGGAAGGAATACCTTCGTGGAAGGCTTATTAAAGGAAATTGGCTCGTATACTTTACGGAACAGATTCAGATACTTTACCACTCGGTGGTAAAGTATCTCGGTTGGTGGGCTAAGAGTTATCAGGACTTAATGTTCTGTGCATACTCTTTGCAAACATGGTGAATTACTTACAAGGTTCTTATCCTCAAATTCTAAGTCCTGAACTGGAACAGGGAGCGGAAGGTACGCTATGTTCTGATGTAACTGCTGGGCTGGAGAATAACTGCACGTGAAGGGATTTGAAATCCTTTTTTATTCAATCACTATTAAATACAAACCTCCCAATTCGGGAGAGATACAGAACGTAACAGACCAAACTTTGGTCGAACTTAACAATCAAATAAATTTAAATAAATTAAAATATAACTTAAATTAAACTTTGCTTCGCAGAGCAATTCGCGGAAGTTGGCCTCTACCGAAAAGGGTGCGTAGCAAGATATACTAAATACTACCGCACTTTAATTTATTTTACAAAGCAATCACGTAGTAAGCACTATGGCTTATAAATTTAAACTGCTAGCTGGTCAGGCGAACGTTGAGCAGCGTGACCGTGATCTGAGGCAAAGCTCTCACACACCGAGAGGTTTCTACCTCTGTCTTAAATAGTGCTTGGCTGAACTTCAAAAATTAGCATAAGCTAAAAACGCGCGCTTCTTCTGACAGGAAGTTGAAGCAGAGAGGAGATAGAAAAGATTTAAATTAAAATAAACTTGGTTAGTTTAACTAAAACCTTACAAACTTCCCGCCAGAATTGCGATAGTTAAACTACTTTGGTCCAAACGGACCATGTTGAAAACTAGCAATTCTAAATAGTCGAAAATTTCACTGTTCTAAACTTAGGCCAACTCTTACAAGGCAATATATGTTTGTGTAAAATACAGACGAAATTTTCTGGAACAACAATCTTCAACATTTTTTTTTTCAAGTCTTATTCTTCAAACAGTCTTACTCCTTCCAGCAAAATCTGGAAGGAAAACAACTTTAGTATGACATAATAACAGAATAATTCTAAGTGGTACAAATCCTTATTTTTTTTTTTTTGTGTAATTTTGCACACACACATTATCATTCAAGCACAATTAAATTCTTCCCCCGTATGCTCTCTCACCGGTGTTGGATGTAAAGCAAACCGCCATTGCGGGTTTTTATGTGTTCGGGGGTGTTCAACTCTTCCACCTACAATCGACTAACATTAGTTAGAACTTGACATACGAGACCTGAAAAAAACGCCCTATAACCAGCTAATCCTAAGGTTCTCACTAGCTTTATGTCTAACACTTTAAGTGTATTTGGTGGAGAGCCTAATTAACACTTGCATTCTAAAATAGTCAATCTTTAACTTTTCATGCATACAAATTCGCAGTTTGCACACAACATTCACATTAATATTGCACTTAACGTGCATTGCTAGCATAATATTATTTGTTACATTTCATAACACATTAACAATTTCATAGCAATCCTGAAATGCAAATAGAGGTTAAATTTCTAAGCTTACAGAAATATAGGTTAAATTTCTAAGCTTACAGCAAGTGCTTCCTATTCCTTTCTCAAGGTACTTTCTTGAAATATCAAATTACATTGAATTAATAGTCTACAGACTAAATCGTGTTTTTCAATTTTCCGAATTTTCATTCTAGACATTTTACAAGTCTTTAGACAAAGCGTCATACAAAATCATTTAGTTAACATATTCTTTTCAGCAATTCATTGCTTTTACAGAATTAATCTATTTACAAAACATTAAGTGATTTTAAATCTTTGAAAATTACAATTTCTTTTAACAAAACATTTTACTTTCCATATGAGGACTTATCGCTCACTTGGCGTAAAAGTCAACCTCGCTTGAGGTAAAATCAGCCCTGCAACTTGCAGTATACTCAAAAATTAACTAAACTTTTGAATACGAAATTGTACTTATCTTATTATGATCGTCCATCCTTTTCTTGGCCCAATCTTTAAAACTTGAGTAAGTTGTGGCCTGGTTCAGTTTCCTCGTTTTTCGTTGTTCTTTCGGAGCCTGCTCGTCTCTTTTTCTTTTGAAATTCCGTCGTTGTATCCTCGGCAATTTCCTTTGTAGAGGAGGTTGCTCCGCTGGACGTTTGGTGGACTGGGCCCTTCTCTCCTGGGCCCTTGCTCGTTGCTTGTCCTGGTTCCTGCTGTATTCGGGAAGTTGATTCTCAGGCTGCAATCGACGTTTCTTGCTTCTCAGGCACCTGTCCGATGATTCCACAGTTCTTTTGGATACATTGGGCTTCCCTTGCCCATTCTGCTTTCTTCTCTTGGTGCGCTCGTAATTCCGTTCGTAGATTTGTTCACCTGCATCGTGAGACTTTCTTTTGAAACCACCTTTTTGGTTCTTATTTCTTTGTTGGGGGGGAGCTTTCTTCTTCTGACATTTCGATGCCGTTGTAGCTGGTTCCTGCTGTTTTTGCTGACGTATATCTTCCTGGCTAGTCGATTGCCTCGGATCCTGAAACGAATCTTTAAATACAGCCATTTTGCTGCGATTATAGAACGGTTTTATTTGGTCCACATTCGCTTTGAGCGTTTGACCATCATTTCTTTTTAATATAACCACTGCCCCCGTAATTTGTTCAATTGTGAACGGGCCTTCAAAACGCGGAAAAAATTTCCCCACCTTTTCCTCTGGGGCATTTGACAAGTTGTGTTTAATCTTCAACACTTCATCTCCCACATTGTACTTGACCTCTCTTCTTTTTAGGTCATAGTACAATTTCTGTTTTCTTTGGGCCATTTCTATATTTTCCGTCGCTTCCCGTATTAACTTTTGTATATCACTCATTTTAAATTCTTCTGCCCTTTCCTGTACAAAGAACAGTTTATCTAGGGGGGTCAAGATCTTTCTTCCTAAGAAGAGTTCAGCGGGTGTTTTTTGTGTAGTATCGTGTTTGGCGGTCCTAAGTGCAAATGCAAATTCATTTATATGGCTATCCCAGGTAGAGTGATAGTTTTTCACATAACTACGAATTATTTTCACTACATTTCTATTCACCCGTTCCGCTATGTTTGACTGCGGACGATACGGGACCATCTTTAGATGACGTATGCCCAGTTTTGCACACATTTCCTCAAACATTTTACTAACAAACTGAGGACCATTGTCTGAAATAACTTTTAGGGGCGCCCCGTATTTTAAAATATACTTATTTAGAATTGAATCTACTACAATTTTTGCAGACGCGCGTTTTAACGGAATTAACTCTAACCATTTGCTAAAATGATCCACTATAACTAAAAGATATCGGCTTTTATTAACTTTACTTCGAGGGTAAGGTCCAAGTAAATCGATGCCTATTATTTGATTTGGGAATTCTGATTTAATACTATTTAGGAACCCGGCCGGGCGGAAATTAACATAATTATTTAATTGACATGTTGGGCACGACTGGACATACGCCCTAGTAAACTTTTGCAGTTCTGGAAAGAAAACTGCCTCGCGAACTCTCTGAACAGTTTTTCTTATACCTAAATGAGCCGAAATGGCACAATCATGCAACTCTTCTAATACATTCAACCTCATGCTAGCTGGGATAACCGGTCTATATTCATGATTCTCATTAGTAGCTTTCGTATAGAATAACAGTCCGTCAATTAATTCGTAATTTTCGGCCCTATTTCTTATCGGCACAATATCCGGATGATTGAAATTCTCAGGGTCGGCCAAATAATTGTATATATTTTTGAACTCCGGATCTTTTTTGAGTTCGGCTATTACTGTTTCACGAGAATCTAATACTTTGGATGTTAACATGGCTATCTTAATTACACTTCCATTTTCATCTAAGTTAATTCTGCTTAAAGCATCTGCCACAACATTTTCCTTTCCCGGCGTATGTTTAATTATTAGGTTATATTCCTGTAATTTGAGAGCCCACCTTATTAATCTGGGTGATAAATTTTTTCCAGAATAGAGTCTAGTGACCGCCGCGTGGTCGGTATATACAGTTACTGGAGAACTTCCAAAGAACACACGAAATTTCTGTACTGATGCTAACACTGCGAGAGTTTCTCTCTCTGTTGCGGAATAGTTTCTTTGGGTTTCATTTAATGTTCGGCTGAAAAAAGCCACGGGCTGACCATTTTGGGAAAGCACTGCACCAATCGCGAAATCTGAAGCGTCCGCTGAAATCTCTAATCCTTTATCCCCTTCTGGAAATTTTAAGACGGGAGCTTGAGTCAATGCGTCTTTCAATTTTTGAAACGCCAAGTTGGCTTCTGCTGACCACGAAAACCTAGCTTTTTTTCTTTTCAACTTTAGCAGTGGCTCAGCTATTTTTGCAAAGTCTTTAATGAAAGCCCGGTAATATGAACACATCCCGAGAAACGACGATAATTTCTTCGCTGTTTTAGGAACAGGATAATTTCTAATGGCTACTATTTTTGACTGATCCGTTTCGATTCCCTTTTGGGAAATTTTAAATCCTAAATAACGTAACTCTTTTGCGGCAAATTTACATTTAGACGCATTTATCTTTAAACCAGCTTCGTTTAACAATGAAAATACTTTTCTTAAATCTTGTAAGTGTTGTTCTAGAGTACTACTCGTAATTATAATATCGTCTAAATATATGAAAGTGCTTTTACCAAGGACTGGTCTTAAGACGATGTCCATACATCTTTGGAACGTTGCCGGCGCGCCGGATAATCCGAACGGCATTCTAAGAAATGCGTACGTACCAGATTTCGTTATGAACGCGGTTTTGTGTACGTCCTCGGGTTTTACCCCAATCTGAAAATAGCCACTCGTGAGATCTAATGTAGTCATGTATTTTGTAGACGAAATATTTCGAATAATTTCTTCAATTATCGGCAACGGATATACAGGATATTTTGTAACTGAATTTAACTTGCGATAATCTATAGCAAAACGCCACCGCTTCGGGTGCGTAATCGGGTAATCATTATTTTTCTTACACAGGACAACGGGGCTAGCATAACTGCTAGAAATTGGCGTGATGATTTTATTCTTTAACATCTCTTTAATATGATGTTCAATTATTTCTTCTTTTGTCCTATCATATCTATATGGCTTTTGCCTAACTGGCTGAGCGTCCCCCGTGTCAATGTCGTGGTTCACCACCTGCGTAAAGCCTGGTACATCACTAAATAAATTCGCAAAGTGACTTACCAGACCTTGGATTTTCTCTTTTTCCTCTGCTTGTAAATGTTCCAAGTCCAGCTGCGGGGGCTTATCATTCTTCGCTTCAATTGGCTTCATATTTAATGTTAGTTCTCCCCCCTTGAAATCAATTTTTGCTTCTGCCAAACTAAAAAAGTCCACACCTAGAATAATACAAGTCTGCAGGTTACGCACAATATAAAACAGGATTCTTACCTGTTCGTTGTTGATACGCACGAACAATGGTACTTTTCCTAAACAGCTACATTTTTCTCCTTGGGCCGCTATGACATCCGTGTCTCTTGCACTAAAAATTCTGTAACGTCGAAAGTGCTTCTTAAAGAATCTTTCCGATACGAAGCTGCTTTGGGCTCCTGTATCCAAGAGGGCTGTCGCCGGTATGTTGTTGATTAGAACTTCAATCTTCGGCAAACTCAAATTCTTAACGACCACGGTGTTTAAATTGATTTTGGAAGGGTTTTGCGCTGCTTCGGACTTCTTCACCTTCCTCGAAGAAATCCCTCTTAGTTTAAATTCTTTTTCTTCTGGTTGCCCTCGGAATCTTTGCTTGTTCTTCTATTAAATTCCCTTCGTTCGCCGCTCGCTTTAGGAGACACATCTTTCTTCGGCCATTGCTTCGCCTTATTCCCGTAACTTTGATTTTGCTTTTGCTGCGGTCTTGGCGAACTCCACTGACTTCTTCGCTCAAATTGGCGTCGTCGTTCGTTGTCGGCTGTTCTTCGGCTTTCAAATTGTACCGCGAGCTCAAATAATCTGTCTAATGTTGTTGGATTTCTTAGTTCGATGAAATCTTGAACTTGGGGCAGTAGCCTAGGAAGTATAACTTGAATAATTTCAGGATCCGGGCGACTTCCATACAAAAGCTTGAAAACTTGAATTTTCCTCAAAATAAAATTAGACAAATCTTCTATTCTTTCTTGGTATCGGCTAAACAGTTCAGCTTCCAATCTGGCTCGATCTCGCACCACGGGAAATGCTTTCACTAGAGAATTCTTGAAATTTTCATACGTGTATGTGGGGCTTCCTGGTTCCCCCAAGAGATTCTTTCCGATGCACTTGAACCAACTTAGCGCTTGGCCCTTCAAAGCGCTGGTAGCAAGAGCGACTTTCTGAAATTCGTGGACTGGATATAGCATGAAGTGGGAGTCTAGCTTTTCCAGGAAATTGATTACGGCTGTCTTGCCGTCAAAACTTGCCGCTGGCTTCATGGCTGCTCGCATGGTTTGTACGATGTAGCCGAATCCTTCTATGCCAGGAGGTGCTATCTCAGGATTCTGGACAGGTACAGCAGGTGTCTCAGGTTCGTCTTCTTGTTGTTGAGGCCATCCTCTTCTTTTTGTGCGGGCGCCACTATCAGGACTTAGCATTCTGTGTGTATTCTTTGAGAACATGGTAAATTCTGTAAAGGGTTCTTATCCTTACGTTCTAAGTCCTGAACTGGAACAGGGAGCGGAAGGTACGCTATGTTCTGATGTAACTGCTGGGCTGGAGAATAACTGCACGTGAAGGGATTTGAAATCCTCTTTTATTCAATCACTATTAAATACAAACCTCCCAATTCGGGAGAGATACAGAACGTAACAGACCACACTTTGGTCGAACTTAACAATCAAATAAATTTAAATAAATTAAAATAGAACTTAAATTAAACTTTGCTTCGCAGAGCAATTCGCGGAAGTTGGCCTCTATCTAAAAGGGTGCGTAGCAAGGTATACTAAATACTACCGCACTTTAATTTATTTTACAATGCAATCACGTAGTAAGCACTATGGCTTATAAATTTAAACTGCTAGCTGGTCAGGCGAACGTTGAGCAGCGTGACCGTGATCTGAGGCAAAGCTCTCACACACCGAGAGGTTTCTACCTCTGCTTAAATAGTGCATGGCTGAACTTCAAAAATTAGCATAAGCTAAAAACGCGCGCTTCTTCTGACAGGAAGTTGAAGCAGAGAGGAGATAGAAAAGATTTAAATTAAAATAAACTTGGTTAGTTTAACTAAAACCTTACAGAGTCTTTAGATAGAAAAAAACATAATAATTATAGGCTAATAAAAGAGCAGGAAAAGCGTTGGTTATGAGTGTGCAATTATGAAATCGAAAACCGACTAATCGGACAAATGGTAATCGTTCTGCTGGTTGGAAATGTAAGTTTTTAAATTTTGAATAAATCTCTGCATAGCGCATTTTTAAAGGATTATAATATTCCTTGTAATTGTAGGCAGGGAAGAATTACATTTAAACTGTTGTTTTTAAGAACTTCCAAAACAATATTCTGCAATATTCTTAAACAAGGCGATAGACTTAATGAAGAACTAATAAAAGATGAAAATATTTTAAGAATGCTAAAAAAAGACAAAAAATTGTAATATTGTGCGATTTTTACTCCCACAACATCAACTGATGAATCCGTAACAAATTGAAAATTACTAAATCAAACTTAAACTATCTAGCAAAAACTTAAATAAACATAGAAATGTAAGAGCTACCCAATTAAGCATTTATTTGTGATCGTAATTATAAGGAAGTAATTGCTCTGTGATTTTTCATTAATTTCTTTGAACGTGCTCAGGTAAACATCGGATAAGTCATAGATACAATACACAAGTGAAAACATAATATAAATTTCAAATTAATAAGAAATTTTATTAAGACTCATAATGATAATAGTTAATTTCCCATTTTTTTCTTATAAATTGCCTATTATTATTATTATTATTATTATTATTATTATTTTGTTTAATTTAAATTTTGGTACCAAAATATAAAATAAGACATACTTATTTACTATTCCACAAAAACGCTATTAAGAAAATTGAAAAAAGGAATAATGTACAAGTTTTTTCACTAGTTTTTGCATGAGTTTAACATCAGGATGAAATATAATTCCACAAAACATTACACTTTTAAATAGATTGAGCTTTCAGCCTAAATTTATTATTTCCGGAGTAAGGATGCAGGGACAAGACGTAATTTATAAAAATCGGACAATTAAAGTCTCTTACAGATTTGAATTCCTAAATTACTATTCATCTAATTTAATTACAGTCTACTAATTAAATAAAATGTCCTGCTATCACCCAAAAGAACGGAAAAAAGGCAACTAATCTGATTGCTGGAAATCTTGACGTGGAAAGGATCCATTATTCCTAGGCGCCACCCTGAAAACTCTTGGCTAGGCCTAAATTATGCATCACGTGGCCGCTTGGCATCTGAAGACGAACAGGGGAAGTAAGCATGTTCCCTTTTCTCATCGAGGTCGCTACCAATATGTCGGAAATCCTGTACTAACGAGCAATTCAACTTAGCACTCGATGTAAGTCAGCTACAATATCTAGTGGCTGCTGGCATAGCTAGTAGCTGCTACAATCTCAAGCTTGTATGTTTGGGAATACTGTCCGTACGTAAGTCGTCGGGATAATGCAGACCCACACCTTTTCCAATGTATGTCTATTCCGGCCTACTGCAGGGAAAAAAATAAACTCCAGTCTTAACGGCTTCTAACGGCTAGACGTTCCCGGAAAAATAAATGCTCATCAAGGAGAAAAACAAAACATCTAGGAGGTCTCCAAAGGAGTCTCAACATCCAGAGAAGGCATATTAGTCCACCGTCCCCAGTCGCGGAATAATAGTTAACTGCTGACGAAGAATTTAACGCAGCCGAGTCGAAACCAGTTAAAGCTATGAACAGTCCAGCCAAAATCCCTAGATACTTCATTAATTCCGACGATAACCAAGCAAATTCAGTTTCCCGAACTGCCAGTGGATCCTACCAACAGAAAGCATAATTGTCCCCGTCTTAAAAACGGAAAGGGTAAACACTTCATCTGAAGACAGCACAGCATAAAGTGACACGAACTCAAAATTCTCCTTCACTTATCACAAAAAAACCGGCTACCACAAAACTAGATTTTCGCCCCCTCATTAGACACCAAATTTCCGCTTTTTCATCCAAAAGACAAAACAGCCCAACTGCGTACGCGCCACTATTCAAAACCCGGAGCCAACCTGGATACTTAGATCGCCAAAGCAGCGACCTTTCCTCGTAGATGAAACGTTAACCCCCCTAAATTTATCGCATACCCACTTTATTCAAGGCAACCGGAGCCAAGCTTTTCTTTCCAAAATGTTCTAAGGAAGTGATTCAGACCCTGAAATGGATGACACAGCGAAATTCGCCCCTCTCCTGAATCCTTTCACAAGGAAACGAAGCTTTCTTGGTTAAGTTTAAATAAAAGAAAAAGATATCATTAAACATTGGCTTTTCCAAAATATAAGAATTTACCTAACAAAATATTAATACATTAAATTAATAATTCGGGGAATTAAATAAAAAAATTCTGGTTTTTTCTAAAGAATAATTAACTTTATTTTGTTTTTCAAATGAAAATTTGAACAGTTATCAACATAACAAAATCAAGAGACGGTGCGATTGTTGTTCTAGAATGTTGCCAAATTATAAATTAAAAATGTTTTCCTATTTCTGGTGTATCAACTGACAGATGGCTCATAAGCTAGACAAAGAGAAATCCAATCTTGTTTATCGGAAATTGCATGGGGAAAAGGAAGAAGCTGATCATTGCGCAGCTGATAACTGGATGAAAGACAAAGAGATTTATTTGGACTGCTAAATGAATATAATCCAACGAAATTTGTAATAGATGAAACTGGATTGCTTTATAGTACATACAATAGTATTTAAAATTGAAATAGCAATTGGTTTATGATACTGAAGGAATAAGTTAGTGTATTATTAATGTGCAATAGGGGTCTAAAAATTAAGATGATATCACTGGTTATTGACAAAAGCAGTAAATCTCAGTGTTTGAAAGGCGTCAAGAATTTACTTCAGACCTACCACAACAATAAAAAAGAGTTTTTTTTTTAAGTTGGGGCAGCGAACTGAAAAATGAAGAAAACAGCTTTGCTAATTAGATAGTTGTGCAGCTCACGTATTTCTTTCTAAAATGCATTGGTGTCTTTTCCTACAAGTACACTTCTAACATTCAGGCTTTAATTTTCGGTCATTATAAAAGCTTTTAAATGTCTTTACAAAATAGATGTTTAGAAAATGATAAACAAAACTAAATTCCCTCAGTGCATAAATTGTCAATGAAGAAATTCTTTCTCGGCTTTTTTTCGATGGCGTCTTGCAAATGGAATTAACTTTCGCTTTCACGGCTACGATTTTTCACGCTTTGTCTGCAGTGAAAGTATACTGAAATCTTCAAACTCGAAAAATTTTATTGTGTAATCAAGAGAACGGTGAGCTTGTAGAGTCATTAGGTTATTTCGAAGTAGAAGACTGGAAAGAAATGAGCAATGTCTTTGCCAGGACTCGAACCACGGACCTCTCCAATACTCACTGAGGATGCTGAACACTACATCACGAAGGCATGCTAAGAAGAGGAGGAAAATACCTTACATACTCCTCTTTTAAAAGGCGACTGGGGATTAGAAAACCCACCCGCCAAATTCTGGTGTTGGAGAATCATCATCCACCACCTGTTTAGTTCGGGCGCCACCGTAGAAGTGTTAGGTATTTTTTGAAAGCAAGAGAGATGGAAAATGTGCAACGCTCTCGCTGGGACTCTAACCTCGCACCTCTCGTGTAAGCTCCGAGGGTGCTGACCACTACACTACGAAGGCATGCTAAGAAGGCGGAAGAAATACCTTTATAAGCCACCAGAGAATGGTTTGTGATTAACTTCATTCTGAGGCAGGTATCTTCATTCATCAAAGAAGTATCCATTTCCGTTAAAAATTCGCCCTGACATTTTGTACTTCTGCCATCTGCTGTCATATGAATATAAGTTTGACATAACTCCATGTATCTTTTTCACACTTTCAAAATAAGCTGCACAGATTCAAGAACAGATTAGCAGCAGTGAGGTTTTAGCGTTCAATATTTTGCCGATAGTTTATTCAGGGCGATTATTCTGGATAGCCACGTGTCACATGATCATCACTGGGAAATTTAGCTATGATAGAACTCCCAAGGGTTGAATCTTCGAGATAAGTGATGGTAGAATCTGTTTTTCTCTTTGGAAATATTTTACATAATTAGCAAAATTAATTTAACAGCTGCTACACGTGAAGGTTGTGATGTTTCTTATTGGCAGGACACAAGTAAGGGATAAGTGCAATTGTTATTCTAATTTGCTAGTAATAAATGAAAAGAGGGTAACATTTATCATAATTTTGGTTATTATATTTTACACTGCGCAATGTATTTACTTTTATTTTTACCATCACGTGTTAATTGGGCACACATGGTAATTCGCATTATTAATTAACTTTGGATGTTTCCTCTCTTGTAGTACACAGTCCAGTCACTTTAATGTGACCATCTGTCAAAAGCCAGAATAACCACCTTTCGCAGAGCGGACTGCTGCGAGACGTGCAGGAAGAGAGTCACATAGGTCCCTGAAGGTGTTCTCTGGGATGTTGAGCCATGCCGACTCTAATGCCGTGGCCAGCTGCGCTAGATTACGCGGTTGAGGATCCATGGCGCGAACAACTCGATCGAGATGGTCCCACAGATGCTCGATTGGGTTTAAGTCAGGTCAGTTTGCTGGCCAGGGGAGGACGGTAAACTCATCCTGGTGCTCTTCGAACCACGCACGTACACTGGCAGCTGTATGGCACCTCGCATTGTCCTGCTGGAAGATGCCATCATCCTGAGGAAAAACAATGCGCATGTAGGGGTGAACATGGTCCGCAAGGACAGATGCGTACTTGTATTGATCCATTGTGCCTTCCACAATGATCAGTGAACCTAGAGAATGCCAGGAAAACATTCCCCAGACCATAATGCTCCCGCCTCCAGCTTGGACCGTTCCGGCAATGGTTGCAGGGTGGTTCCTTTCAGAGGTTTCACGCCTTATACGCCAACGTCCATCTGTCCGATGGAGCATAAAACGCGATTCATCCGAAAACGCAACCTGTCGCCACTCAGTGGACGTCCAGCTGCTGTACTGGCGTGCAAATTCTAGCCTTCGCCGTCGATGAACAGCAGTCAGCATAGGTGCACGAACCAGGCGTCTGCTTCGGAGGCCCAGACGCAGCAATGTTCGCTGAATAGTACTTTGGGAGACACTTTTGGTAGCCCCTTGGTTCATTTTGGTGGTCAGTTGCTCAACGGTAGCCCGTCTATCTGCCCGAACGCATCTCCGCAACCGTCGTTCGCCTCTGTCATCTATGGCCCGTGGTGCACCACATTTGCCACGTCGCTGATTTTGGACAGTCCCATTTTGCCATGCACGGTACACTTTTACCACGGCGGCACGCGAACAGTTCACAAAGTCAGCCGTTTCGGAAATGCTTCCACCCTTGGCCCGAAAGCCAATGATCATGCCCTTTTGGAAGTCGGATAAATCGCTTCGTTTCTGCATTACGCCAACGATTGAAATGTTTTCCGAAGCCCTCACACACCCTTTATATACGCTCAACTGCACTGTGCTGCCACCTGCCTTCTGTGATTGGTTATTTAACTCTGACATGGAAAGTACGTGGTGGTCACATTAATGTGACTGGACTGTGTATATACTAAGTAGAGCATTATAGCATAAGGCATAGCAACAAGAATTTAATAGTATTTCCTTAAAGCCACCTGCATTTATGTAATAATGAAGACCTGAAGTTTCTCTATTTGCAACCACGATTTTCTTGATGTGAAATATCCGCAATAAAAGTTTCGAAACAGCTTTCAGAAAAAGAATTGCAATGCATTTCCCAAACATTAGAAGTGACTAAGCGTACAATAGCAAGAGAGGAGGACGCCAGCAAAGATAAATACCATTCTCCGATTCCTTATAAAATAGTTTGGAAAGTAAATAGTTCTTCACACATCTCTTAACTATTTGTAAATTAATTGTATTATTTGTACATTAATCGAATGTTTCAGCAAATATTGCTAGAAATGTTTGAGCTGTGTGATGATTTAACAGAGGAGAGTCTCAAAAATAAAATTCTTTAGTTTGTAATATCAGTTAATAGTTTAGATTTGGATGAAGCTCATTCGTGTAGTTAATTGCAAAAAGACCAAAAATTGTTGAGTACCCCACGTGTACGAAATAAGATTTGACAATCCTAAATCCTCTTAAAGTATTTTCATGTTTTGTAAGTGCATCTGTACAATATTTAATTTTAAAGGATTTAAAAAATATATAGCTTGGTAATGTTCGGTAAGTTTCTGAGAAGAGAGAATAAAAATGGGAAATGTCCTCCGAGAAAGAAATGCAATTCTCCGATACATTAGAAATTCCTATTATGTATTCTTGAGTTTCCTCAAGCATCCCTTTTTCCCTTTTAGCTCAAAGACATGACTATTACATTATCAGAGATACACTGCTGAAAGATGCCCGCCCGCCAGTGGCAAATAAATAGAAGTACTTGAGTCCCATAATTTGGAATGAGGAGAATGAAATTAGTTGCTAATGTTTTTTTTTTTCAAATATATGACTTGACTATGATCTGCATTTCTTTGCGAATGTAGGCATGCTTCCGAAAAAAATTACTTTTAAACACTTCGTTATGGTAAATAATCTGTGAATCTTCTTGGGAGGTGGGATTATGGTTTGATAAATGATAGACGTTTAATGAAATAAAATAATGGAGATTAATTTGAGTAATATACTGATAGAAAATAAGTGTGTATGAGTGCGTTTTTTTAAATGTTCCTAAGTGAGCCAGTGATCACCGTCAGTTTTCCCCCCGTCATCAGATCTAGTTCCATTAGGTGATCGCTGTCAAACCAAGAAAATGCCCTTTCTGAGGCTTATTTAGATAACTCTCATTGGTATTCGAATTCTCGGGTCTCAGTTGTAGCGAGAAAACACTGTGGCATTTGCTGGTGCTTGCACAACGAGAGTGGAGCAGCTCCAATACTTATTATGGGGTGATATGCTGGTATCTGTCAAAGTTTGACAGCATTTGTCACAGCAAAATTTATCT
>KK121994.1:161853-179520 GCA_000611955.2 Stegodyphus mimosarum
ATCAGCAGCACTAAATATAAAAATATAAACAAATCTCCATTATTTTTCATTTTTAATTAGAAGTATTTTCTCCGGAATTGTGATGGAGGTGCACTCCTTGTAACACTGCAGACGAATTTAGAACATCATTGGTGCCAGACAGGTTTTACTGAGAGGAAGGAACATCCTTCATTTCCGAAGGTGGTCGATCGGACGGTTAATTAAAAGAGTTTTAATAAAACTTTAGAAGTAAAAGATACAAAAATAACATACCGCTTCTAAAAAAATGTTAGTTTTATTCCAGAAAGTATAAGATTACACATTATTCTACAAAACTGTTTAGCATAAAATTTTAAATTAATACCGAATGCGTAATTTTATGAATGTATTGTTACCTCTTGTTCCCGAACCTTCTTCAAATAATTAGGCATAATTTTATATTCTTATTATTACAGAATGGTTGTCATGTCCTTTATTCTTTCTAAATGTACAGTGTTATCAATGATTTACGTACTACCTCAAAACGAATATAAAAGTGAGGCAAATATCTGCTTACATTATCCATCTCTTCACGCTGCAATCAGTAATGGCTTACTGGTAAAACCATTGAAACGGTTAATTCCATCTCGGATGAAAGAGAATCCATTTTGTGAGATTTCAGGATTTCTTCCAGTGAAATGTAATAGGAGTTAACCTATATAAAGTAATTCATAAAAACACCTCTGAAGAAATTCTGCATAATAGTAAATTGTCTACCACTCTAGATGACGTTCAGCATAGATACCTCTCATAGAACATAGCATAATACAGGAGGATCATAAAAGAAATTGTGAAACTGACGACAGCATTTGCAAATTGTCAGGAATTTCGTTTGCAGGCTATGTGTAGGGTATTATGCAGTCACGATGCACGAAATTAGGAATGGTTAAGGTACCATGGTAACAGTTAACGTAATCTACATAGCAAGAGTTTCTGAACCAGGTATAGTTATTTTACGACGACAGACGTCCTGCGTTACGAAAACAGCTTAAGGTGTTGGAAAATGTATATTGGACGCAAACTAACAAAAATATCTATTCGTTATAAAATACTGAGTACAGTTAAAATAATGTAATAAGACAGAAATGAAAACTACAGTTGTAAACGTGACGGACAATTTTTTATTACAAACAGGTATCACTATTGCATTCGACCATTGCTATCAATGACGTTATGCTGTCAATATGAGGCTAATAATAAAACATAATAGCAGGATGCATTTCAAGTATGAGATACTTCACGATGTCCTCGTCATGTTTCCCTTTAAGCCACTTACTGTACTGGAATTTATTTTGTTAGACTCTTGACTTTAGGTAATTAGAGAACTGGAAAATTTAAATCAAGAGAGCGCGGAGTTCATGAGAACGGAAAATGTCAAGCGATAAAGGAATCACTGAAATCATTTTGAAGCAGTTGCTTAGTATACAGAATCACGGGTGATGATATATCAGCTTGCAATTGTGGTATATATATATATATATATATATATATGCATGTATACATTCATATATACATTAACTAAATATATAGCCCTTTCCAAGCACAAATTACCTTTCAATTTAAGTCGAATTAAGTTGAATGTTTTCAGTCCAACTGTTGCCTTTCAATTACCATTCAATTCAATTGCTTCTAGAAATGAGATTTTTTTTTCGATCTTCCGTAACAACAGAATCACGCCTGATTTTTTTCGTGACTTTTCTTAATTTCATACATCATGACCAAATGTACTTTTTCTAAGTTGAAAATAAATCCTTTCCTTTCTTATTCTCGAGCTTGCCGATAACGTCTCGAGTTAAGTTATGTACACTGCGCAAAAAAGTAAATCAGTAAATAAATAAATAAATAATGTACAAGTCTATATCTCCCTTTCTACTAGCCCGATTAGCGAAATTCAACTTGCGTTTTTATGTCTCGAAAGCGCTACTTAGGATATGTATTAGATTTATATATAGCATTGTTCTAATATAGGTATTTTGACACAAAATTGGACTTTTTCGGAAATAACATGCCAAGTATGTGACCAAACTGTCGCCAAGTACGTGACTTCTGGCGATTTCTCGCCAAAAATTAGTCGCTAAAACCATTCTCAGCTTGGCGCTATCTCACCAATTATTCGAGTTAGCCATTTACCTAAATGTTGACTCCAGAGGCGCCGTCTGTAAAAATGTATAGTGTTTTGTGTTCTAAAGAGATGATGTTGATGGCTGCATATAGCGCCACCTCGCGGCCACTGATTGAGTTTTTGAGTGTGTTCTGAGACGCCGCTGAGAGATGAGCAGCCCTTTGAGTAATTAAAATATTTTCATACAGTCCATTATTGAGTTCTTGTGCAAAGCGATTTATTTTAATTATGCGTATACTGAGTTATCGACGGGCCCATTTGTGGTCCGTCTGGACCGAAGATCTATTTATTAAGAGTTATCGAGAAGTAACGAGTAAGTCAGCAGTTTCGATTTAAAAATACAGTGCCATTTTATCATTGAAATACTATACAACAGTTTTGAGAAATATTTATAGTATTTATGTATTGTGTTAAGAGTATTTTGTGAACAATTACTTTATTATCTTGTGTTATTTTATTAAGCATATAATGTTGATAAAAGGTGCACTCAAAGAAGATTTAAAGCTACTAGATTTAGAACTAAATATAGAATTAAGTGAAAAGATAACTGTTGCAGATTTAAATCTAGCGATTAAAACTAAGAAGCTTATAAAATCTGATCCAGATTGGGTCATAGAGTTGAGTAATTTCATAGCGGAACATCGTAAATCTGAAGAAGCTAAATTGTTACAGTTAGAACAAATTAAATAGAAAAGATGTAAAACAGAACTGGAAATTGATCGATTACGAGCTGAAAGCAAAATTGATAATAGTGATCAAAACGAAACAAAAGGAGAAAATTCCGATTCCTTAGATTCTCTTATTAAAAGTATAAGAACTCTAACATTGAAGGTTCCTAGTAAACCTGAGAACTGGAGTTACTTTTTCTCTTCTTTAGAAAGAGCTGTTACGGCAAAAAATGTGCATGAGAACTCTAAAGCGGAAATATTGTTAAACTTGTTAGGGGAACGGACTTCTAACATTATCATGTATATAAGAGATGAGGATATAAGAGAGTATGAAAAGGTAAAGGCTATTGTTCTAAAAGAATTCAAACCTACACCGCATATGTATTTAGAGAATTTTAAAAAGGATCAACACCTAAATGAGTCCCATGTACAATTCGCGTCGCGATTAACGACAAATTTTTAATATTACTTAAAATTGAGGAAAGTGTCTGATTCTGAAACTTTGAAGCAGTTAATAATATCAGACAAATCGTTTGAGACATTAGACCGAGACAAGTCAGCTCACTAAATGTGAAACGGATTTATCTCTGTAATCTTATTTTTCCAGCAAGGATTCGAATCTTGAGGCCTTCTTTGTTACAAAGATATTGCAATTTACCTATTATCTCATTAAATTCAACTTAAAATTCGCTCTAGAAAAAAGTCTGATTTGATCGCCTTCGCACTAATTACATGGAATAAGCAATCTGTGCGGAATGTAATGGATTATAGACGGGACATATGGCAGGAAAAAAAGGATCTGACGTATAGAATCTATAAACTATGACATGAAACTTAGGTAATTGAAGTTTAATTTGATGAATCACAGGTAGATATAGGCCAATAATGTATTTGCTATTACCATTTGAACGAAATGGTTGTTTTTTTTTTGTCTTATAATTTTAAATCCTGTTATCGACATGGTTATTTATGTTGAAGACACCGACAAACAATTTCATCTATGCTATTCTATGACTTTAGAAAACTTAACGATTTAATATGAAATTGTATGCTACCTAAAATGTTTTTAACAGTTGTATCTGATTGCTTACTTTTGCCTTGTTTTTTATCATAATTTGTGCAGATAGCAGATTACAAAACACAAGGAGTTAGTGATAAAGAGTAAGTTTAGTAAAGACTAATGCTAGCCGCCGTATCTGATTTGGTGGTCAGCTGTATAGTCTGCCATGTCTTTAGGTCTATACTTAAGTCCCAAAGAAAGCGTGGACGTTTGCAGATGTATAGCATCTTTACCTGTAGGGAATACTTAGATTAACATTCAGCAGAAAACCGTTCTAGAGGTTGGTAATAAATGAAGGACAAGAGATCCTTGCATCCCCTATGGGGTGTCCTCCATCTGAGCTGAGACGAAGCTGAATAATCTCTCTCGCACTTCAGACGAAGAACCCCAAAGATTACTGATCCATAAAATTACTAAGAAGTTGGAAAACCTACAAGATTTCTTTGGATGTTACCCATAAGATTTCCAAGACCCTAGATCGCGGATACAGGAGAAGAGAGCACTTGTAACTTAGATTATGTTCATATGAGGAGGATTAGTAATAACAACGATTAGATTAGTTTCACAACACCAAGAAAATTCATAATACGGTTAATGTAAAAGGTTTAACACAAAATGGAGCAAACTAGACCTTGGCAAACGATAGGTACTCTTTCCTTGTGAGCACGAGAGGTGTGAATTCATGGACTTTATTTAGATTAGATTATTCAGATGAGAAGAATTAATAAAAATAACAAATACAAAAGACATCTGAACGTTTCAGATTTTAAATTACGTCCAAAGGGGCGTTTTTTTAACATTTTGTGTGTTACCTTTATTTATTAAATATCATGCTCTTCGCACTTAAACCATAAAATTCATTCAACTGCAATATCGCAAAATAATTTTAAAACAGTGTACCTTTAGAATTTCTCATACACAGTTCTGCGAGCTTTAGATAAAAAGGTATTTTTCCCCGTAGAATGTTGCCATTGCTTGCTTTCGTTAAAGTTTTACAAAATATGAAATAGATAATAAATCAAATTCTAAATTCGAGCTTCCAGATGCGCATATTATTGTGAAAACGTACGTTATTCAAACCTGGATGGCTCTAGGTGCCGTTGTTTTATCACATTTGGAGAAATATACATACACTTATGCAGATTTTTCATTATTTAATTTATTTATATATAATACAGGGCTGCAATATTTTGTGGCAACAGTTTGAAAAGTGATTCAGGCTTTTAATATTTCCGACGCAAAATCGCAAAACGAAAACAACGGTCCTTCGTCACCGCCTCAGAAGGACGCCGCTCTTATAGACCGAAACGGTGTCTCTAACACCTCTAATGCCTTGACCCTAACTCACTACACCATCAGCCTCTACTGCTTCTTTTGTATGAAAAGATGAATTAATAGAAAAGATATGCAACGAATAGACCTCACAACCTTAAAATAATGCTATTACTTCATATTCCGACGTTCATCATTGCTTCCATGCTATTATTATGCCAATTCCTCACTATCGACGTCAATGTTCGAAAAATAAATGCAACGTAGATTGGGATAGGAGACTTTCCAGGCTCCCGTTGAAACAAACAGATGTTCTCAGATACAAACAATGGTCCTTCAGGGACAAAGCCAATTTGGACTAGTAACAGTTTTCATAATGTCCTGGAATATTATATAATATTATTATTGTCGTGAATATTTTAAACGTCGTATTTATGTCGTGAATATTTTAAACGACTTAATACGAGATGAAGTAAAGTGATTGCTTGGCAGATTATAATGGATTAACCTAAAGTTGGTTTTATAATATACAGTATTAGATCGTCTCAGATGTTAGAAGCGTGTTTTAAAGTAACTTGTTTATTACACTAATGTATTAAAGGTTCATAAGATATTGATTCTGTTATTAATTTTATCAGATTCTCATAAATTTGGAAATAAAATAAAAATCAAAATTGTGAAAGATTAAAGCATTGTTTCTCAATCCTCAGTTAGTTAACCTGCGATAAGTTATTGTCATAATATGGAAAATAAATTAGAAATCTAAAAGGAGACTAACAATAATTTGCTAGTTCGCGTGACTGATAATGCGATTCTACCGTAAAACAATGCGAGGGAAACGTGAAGAGGCAATAGATGTTTCGAATATGAAAAGGATAAAATATGAATTGCTTTATCGTAATTAAATTTAAATATATTTTACGGAAATTAATCTGATTAATGAATGCCATTTTGTTATTTGATATGTGGCAATTCAGCTGAGAATCAGTAAAAAAAGTTTTTTGATCGGTTGCGTAGTTTTCGTTTGGCTTTCTTTGAAAAATGGAAAATCAAAAGGAACATTTTCGTCATATTTTGCTATTTTATTTCCGCAAAGGGAAAAACGCATCGCAAGCTCATAAAAAGTTATGTGCTGTTTATGGTGACGAAGCCTTAAAAGAACGTCAGTGTCAAAATTGGTTTGCCAAATTTCGTTCTGGTGATTTTTCACTCAAAGATGAAAAACGCTCTGGTCGTCCAATTGGAGTTGACGACGACCTAATCAAAGCAATAATCGATTCGGATCGTCACAGTACAACACGTGAGATTTCAGAGAAGCTTCATGTATCACATACAGGCATTGAAAATCACTTAAAACAACTTGGCTATGTTCAAAAACTCGATACATGGGATCCTCACGAACTGAAAGAAACGCATTTAACGCAAAGCATTAACAGCTGCGTTTTGCTAAAGACACGTAATGAAAATGATCCATTTTTAAAACGACTGATAACTGGCGATGAAAAATGGGTTGTTTACAACAATATCAAGCGGAAAAGATCGTGGAGCAGGCCAGGTGAACCAACTCAAACAACATCAAAAGCTGATATTTATCAAAAGAAGGTTTTGTTATCAGTTTGGTGGGATTACAAAGGAACTGTCTACTTTGAACTCTTACCACCCAAATGAACGTTTAGTTCTGATGTCTACATTGAACAACTAACGAAATTAAACAATGCAGTTGAAGAAAAGCGGCCAGAATTGACAAATCGAAAAGATGTTGTATTCCATCATGACAATGCAAGGCCACACACATCTTTGGTCACTCGGCAAAAATTATTGGAGCTTGGTTGGAATGTTTTGCAACATCCACCATATAGACCTTGCACTATCTGATTACTTTTTGTTTCGATCTTTACAAAACTCCTTGAATGGTAAAAATTTCAATAATGATGATGATGTCAAATCGTACCTGATTCAGTTTTTTGCTAATAAAAACCAGAAGTTTTATGAACGTGGGATTATGATGCTGCCTAAAAGAGGGCAAAAGGTCATTGATCAAAATGGGCAATACATTACAGAATAAAGTTATTTAGTTCCATGAAAAAATTGTCTTTGATTTTCTAAAAAAAATCCGCAATTACTTAGTTGCCAACCCAATAGATCATCAATTCATTTGACGCATTTCCTATATCTATGCTGGCTGCAAAGACTTGAAAATTTAAACTTAAAATTTAATTAGTTGCTTTCACATCTGAGCTCAGCTTCTGTTGTATTACGTACCAAAAGAAATAATAAATTTTTCCTTAAACCAAATACAGACATATGCAGCTCAATAATATTGTTTCTAACAAACTCTTTTTCAAATACTATAAATAATAATCCTAAACCAGCTGGTACAGCAGATCAATACATCTCTAGATCAATCATCTGTCATTATTCCTGAGAAATTCCTTAACCAACATAAGTATATATTTTATAAAGTTGTTAACTAAATATGTTCGTCAGAAAATAAATTACAGACTTCCTCTTTAGGGTCAGGTGCCATAAAACACAGCTAAAGGAGGTCTTATAAATGATACAAGGGGAGTTACGCTGGAAGTGAAACTTTCGATCCCGAAAAGTGGAAATTGTAACTGTAACTGGAATATGAAACTGTTGATACGTCTCTCATTCATCATCAGCTGTTTACTTTCTTGCAAAAGCGTCGAAAGTAAATGACTTTCTCCTTCGAGACATCTTAGTCTCCATTTTCCGTTAACCGGCGTTATAAATCGCAACAAATTGATACTCCAATTTTTAAAACTTGATAACTTGATCCAGGCATCGAGCTGGCGTTGACATATAACTGCCTGCTGACAGAGGAAAGAAAGTTTCATATTCTTTTCAGCGTGGATAATTATGCTCTTTTTCAAAAAAGGAAATATTTTGTTGAATTAGAGAACGGAAAGCAGTATCATTTCAAATCCCAATGTTAGAAATTCCTATAAGGCGTTAAAATACCAAAAAGCATGCTAGAAAGAATTTTTCTGATATGCATTTTTTCTTTGCCAAATTTAGCAAGGACCTGCTGAGGAAGGTCTAGTATACCTTATGTGAATAAAATTACATTCGGTATTCGGTATATGATTACATTAATAATGTTAGATGAAAAATAATATATAGGTTAATAAGATATAAAATACAAAAAAAAATTAATTTACATTTAGCAACAGTCCTTCCAATTTCTTCATTCAAAATTTGGGCATTAACTCTTTCTGCTCTACTGTTTATAATAAATTTTTCTAGACAGTGTCTTTCAAATTAACGTTGACATCAAAACCCTTCGCTAACTTGTATCCTTAAAATACTGAACCGCCCGAAATACTTGCCCAGTTTCACAGAAGCTTCCTCCCCTCCCCGTCCATTAACGCAGAAATAGGTGTGAAAATTTTGAATGACATCCTTTTTAAGCTCTAACAAAGATTCCATTAGCCTTTGACTCCAGTCTTTATAAACCTATTCTGAAGGTCTTAAACTGAGATCAGAGAATCTAAACCGAAATGTCACGTGCAACCTAAAGATAAGAAACCACAATTAAACCTCTTAGGACAAGCTGTCTGCAGTAAACTGATACAATGCATTTGGGGAAGCTGCACCTGCTACTGCATATCTTAATGGTTGGAAAGAAAACGAGATCACAATTTCGGCCGTTTTCGGGTGGTTATGGTCGTCTGAATGAAGAACCGTGTAGAGCGGTTTCGTCGTCAAAGAGTTAAATACGTTTGAGGCTTGCTAAGTAATTCAACAATGTTGATAGCTCTTATCAGATTAAAGAAACTTTTGTTTACAAATATCGCTGCTACTATTGCGCAGCCTTTTCTTCCCGCTTCACCTGCTCCTATCCAAGCACAGTTTGCTGTTCCGCTTCGTCCTTTGCCTGAAGATATGTAAGCTGTAATAATTGTGGGGCACAGAGTGCATTCATAAGAGATGATGTGGGAATCTATTTATGGGTATCAAGGCTTGTTCTATTGTGAAGATAAAACTATGTTTAATCCGCGACCAAGTCTGAAAACGTTTCTTCTTCGCTAATGAAGCAGAGCGAAAAATATCTGATAGGATACATGAGATGACATACCACTCAGCAGTTTTTTTAATCTCAAGATATCTACAGCTTTTATATTACACACACACACATTGTGTGTATCACATCGAAGATATTATATATATAAGCTTTTTCGAACTTGGCTTTATAACGAACTGCAGTAATAACATCCGGTCGGCTAAACTGCGACAATAATGCAGTTCGTTGCAAACACTTTTATATTATATAAGTGTTTAACTAGGGAAGACACAATATTTTGCAGTCGCTAGTGGATTGAAATTAGAAGATCACTGAAACATCTATTACGAAGTAGAAGATGCTGGGAACTTTTGAAGAATTACAAAATCACTTGCTAATCCAAACATATCTTCATTATTTGTTGATTGCTGTATGTCATGGCACAATGCAATGGAAACAATCCGCATCCCACAGTTTTAATTACAGGGCATTACAATTTTAATAACAAACAGAAGCAGCCAAGCAGGAGACGTCTTTTTGTTAGCAAGCGTAAGAAGCAAAAAAGACTACGTATATCATGGCCCGAGTATTAATAATTTACAGACTTTTGTTTTAATTCGGCACAGTGATTGGACGAAGGTCTACGGCAATGTGGTTGCTGCATAGAAATGTGACGTAACGAGCGTAATATGGAGCCTTAAAGAGGATATGTATGCAATTATGATTAACAATTCAAAGAACCATTCCAATTAAATTTCATTTTGTAATAAATGTTTCTTCCTATATTAGTATTTTATAACTGTATATATAATGGGAAGGGTAGGTAAAATTCATCCAACAGTCGCGCAATGTAAGCACCGAAAACTTTAGCGTCCTGCTATTTACACCAACAATTTCACGAAATTGTTCAACGTCAAGGATTCATATTGACGTTTTGAAAGTAGGAATATATGACACAAAAATTAGCATGTAATTTACAAAAGTAATATTATGCGTTATAAAAGAAATTTACATTTATTAGATAATCAGATGCTGAAAAAATTCAAAACCATTATTTTAGGTCAAGATTGCTATTTAATTGAATGTGCTTCAAAGATTTAGGTTGAATACCACATACAAAAAAACACTGATCTGAAAAATTCAAATTCTGTTACGGTGTGGTATGTAATCTACCGCTTTTAGTTAGTTATATATTTCTTAGATCCTTCCACTAAGCCCCTATTTTGGAACAAGAAAATAAATAAAAAAAATCTGAAATGTTTCAGATTTTAAATAAACGTCCAAGGGCATTTTTTAACCGTTTTGTGTCTTACCTTAATTTATTAAATATCACATTGTTCGTACTTAAACCACAGAGTTAAATTCAACAGCAATATCGCAAAATAATTTTAAAACGAGCATATCATCAGAATTTCCGACACATACTCTTACGCGCTGGAGATAAAAAGGAGTTGTTTTTTTGGAGTGTTGCCATTGCTCGTTTTTAAATCGTTGAATTTGTTAATCAAAAATTCGTCAAAGTTTTACAAAATATGAAATCGATTATAAAGCAAATTCCAAATTTGGGCTTCCAGATGTTCGTATTCGGGTGGAAACGTAAGTTTTTCAAAATTGGATGGTACCTTTTTTTCTCACAATGCGAGAAACATACATAGATTTACGGAGATTCTCCATTATTTAATTTCTTCAAATATAATACAGGGCGATAATGTTTGGTGGCAACAATTTGAAAATTGAATCGGACATTTATATTGAATCAACGCAAAATGCCCAAACGAAAAGAATAGGCCTTCAGGCACAAAGTACCTTTGGACTACAAAGAAAAAAAAAGAAAATCTGAAAGGATTCAGATTTTAAATTACGTCCAAAGGGGCGTTTTTTTTAACATTTTGTGTGTTACCTTTATTTATTAAATACCATGTTCTTTGCATTTAAACCATAAAATTCAATTCAAAAGAAATATCTCAAAATAATTTTAAATTGAGCATATCTTTAGAATTTCAGATATACAGTCTCACGCGCTGGAGATAAAAATGTTTTTTCTGTACAACGTCGCCATTGCTTGCTTTGGAATCCTTCAGTTTGTTCATCAAAAATTTGTTAAAATTTTACAAAATATGAAATCGATAATAAAACAAATTTCAAATTTGGGCTTCCAGATGCCCATATTCGCATAGGATTACGCCATTCAAAATTCGATGGCTCTAGGTACCGTCGTTTTATCACAATGCGAGAAACATACATACGTTTATGCAGATCCTCATTATTTAATTTCTTCAAACATAATACAGGGCGGTAATATTGGGTGGCAACAGTTTGAAAAGTGAAATGGATATTTAGAGTGATTCGACGCAAAATCGCAAAACGAAAACAATGGTCCCTCAGGGACAAAGCCGCTTTGGAATAAAAATAATTGAATTTGGACTAATAATACGAATGCTTAAGAGAAAATAATACCGTTATTTGGTTTAATAATTTATTAAACTTTTAATTCCCAAAAAATGTACTTATTTTAGTTGGATTCGACAATGATGCCGTGAGAAATTTACTGGAACACATTCAGTAAATCTTTTCGAAAATGATCTCTTAATGCAATTAAAAAGAGTGTACGAGAAATGTAATGAAATGTAATGCAATGGAAATGTATTAGAGGAAGAGTAAGCAAGCTAAGGTATTAAAGAAGTGGAATAAGAGGAGAATTAATTAAGCGTAAGAGTTTCCCCATAAAAGAACTTCAGGTGTATTTCAACCACATAGAACAAACTAAGAAAACTTTTTATGTTGGTCTTTATATACGATCAGAAGAAACCCAAAGACGGCGTTCACTTTATTAATGAAAATATCGAAAATTGAAGCGTTTGTAAAATCTGTACTTAATTCTTTTATAGAAATTTATCTTAATCCAATATTGGATATCAAATAAAAATGTCATTTGATTTTTATTAGCTTTGATTATTTCTTCGAATTAAAGTTAACTAAGGCGTCAATTACAATTATTTCTCTTACTGTATTTACTTGACGAAATTCCCTTAGTGATCTTTTCTGTGCATTCTCAACATTGTACAGACACTCACACAGGAGTAAGTATTTTCAGATGTGAAAAATAAAAATGTCATGCTCGATGTGTTAAGGGCTCAAATTTGGAATATATATATACAGGGTCATCGAGTCATATCATTCTGAATAAGAGAATTTGTCTTAAAAATCTTTCAATCAGTTTACTTATCTTGGGCTCTTTTCCTAGAAGTATATGTTAGATACATATGTTTCTTACCGCTCATTATGAAGAAATCTTCTCCTAAAAAGATCCTTTCCTACCTTACATAAGTATGATTATTGTATAGTCTTTAAGTAGGTACTTTTGTGCGTTTACTTTTCTACTGTCAGCCTTTGGTAGTGGCTGTCACTTTTATCAATGTTATAGCGATATACCGACTTTTGATACGTGGTTGTTAATTAGTTTGAAATGAACTACTGACTGTCCGTACTTAGGACTTTACCTATTAAGTTAAATTGTAAGGATCTTAAGTTTGATTAACGTTTATTTTATTTTAAAACTTTGCTATCATCTCTTATTTTCCTCTTCCGGCCAGAATTAACGCGTGAATATGTTTATGCAAATTGTACTTGCTAACGCTTAAGTATTTAAGTTGTGGCTTTTTGCCAAGAGCGTAGAAGAAGGTAGTTGAAGGAGAAGAAAAAAACGTAGCAACTGGTGTTAGGAGTGGGGTTTGCGAGTGAATGCCAGTGACAACAACGATGGAATAACAATTAAGACAGCTCGTGACTACCTTTGCTGCATTCCAAGAAAAGATGGAATGCGCCTTCAACTCAGTCAAAGAAGAAGAAAAAGAAGAAAACGTAACAATATGTTACCCGCAAAGTATGAAATGGCGGCATTCGATAGAATGCCTAGGCATTGTATATAATACCGAACGTTTTTAGGCAAAGTGTGAAATATGAGAATTATTATATACTTTCCCTAGATGCTATAGCATGACAAATGCTCTTTAGGCAAAGTATGAAAAAAGGTTATTGTAAGGTTATTATTTAAAAGATGTTCATTCCTCGACAATACAGATGTTGTTTTGAAAAGTTAATGAAAGAGTGCCATTAAAATATTGTTATTCGAAATATGTAAAACAAATAGTGAGATAATCTTACTTAATTACTTAATTACTTAAAACCACGCTACGTATATTAAGGGAAATTATTAACACATCTATATATACCACATTAATTCGCGTATTCCGCCCTATTAATTTTACCGCTTGAAAACTAGGAGGGAAGAAACACGCGATGTATATGATTTCTAAAGAGACAACGTAAACGATGCGCCTCAGAATAATCTGTACACATAAAGACTCACTAATATAAAACAGGCAAATCGACAACCTTGTATTCGGCTTAGATTTTTTAAAATCCCAGTCGATTTCGAGGGCAAAACGGGTCCCCCTTCATCAGGAGCAAAAAACTCTGCAAAAGCGAGAAAGCGAATGTCGATCATATTTATACCCTACAGGCGACCAGTGGAAGAGCCGATAGCGCTATCTGTCGGCAGAAATAGTAAAAAATGAAGGGTTAAGTTAGTAGAATTTTGAAGGTATTAGGCAAAACTGGATTGGAACTGAAGTCATTGACCATACAGGATAAATTTTTGTGAATGTGAAAAGCTTCAGGAAAATCCAGTTCTCTAATAGAACCAGCTTTCTGGATAATTTTAGCAGAACCAAAATCAAAATTATGATTGAATTTCCAGCTATGATTAGCTATTGAAGATTTATTTATTTCTCCTTTTCGGACGTAGATTCATGTTCTTTTATGCGAAACTTAAATGCTCTTTTCGTTTGGCCAATATAACTTAAGCCACACTGACACGATATGCTATAAATTCCCCAAGAATTAAAGTCAGAAATAGAATGTTTAAGAACCGAACCTCAGGTTTTAATTTATAAGCGAGAAAACAACTTGAAAATTAGACTTGTGTAAAATCCGTGTAATTTTTTAACTGATAGAAGGATGAAAGGGAAACCCAACAAGGTTATTAATGTTATTTCTGACATCAGAATGTGTTCTTAGATGGCACGACGAGGACTTTACGACAGCTTTATCAATGACTACGGGAGGAAATCATCGGTCAAGGACAACAGATCTTAAATAATTGAGTTTCTTAGCAAGAAGAGATTCTGAGGAACAAACTTTGAGAGCTCGAAATACATAATAGTAAAAAGAAGGCAATTTTTGCTTAGCCGGGTGACATGACTTAGCATGGGGAGGTAAACAAACAGAAAAGGGTTTACGGGAAACAGTTGTGCTGAAATTAGATCCATTGCGGATTATAAGTATATCAAGGAAAAGAAGTGTATTATCAGATTCAGTGTCAAAAGTGAACTGGATGGCTGGTTCAATCGAATTTATAACCGATAAAATCTGACCTCTTGATGAAGGGGAACTCGCTTTGCCCTCGAAATCGATTGAGATTTTACAAAATCTAAGCCGAATACCAGGTTGTCGACTTGCTTGTTTTATTTTCCACGTCGGCGTGTTTCTCTTGCGTATTGACTCACTAATATTTCCAAGGATTTATAAATTTTAATATTCTTTTTCTTATACGAAACATTGTCTTACTTGTGCATACATTTTACAATGTTACTATAAATCAGAAACTTTCAAATTGTAGGGTTATTAGGTTAGTTTCGATGTCAGGAAGCTGAGAAAGTGAGCAATGCCCTCGCCGGGACCAGAACCACGGACCTTTCGAATACGCGTGAGTGTGCTGACTACTACATCACGAAGGCGGGAGAAATATCTTACAAAAATCATACGTTGAAAAAAATGGAGTGGGGAATTACGCGAGGAGGAGAAATAAGAAATAAACAAATAAATACGGTATGTTCCTTGATATATATATATAGAGAGAGCGATAGATATAAGAATCATATTTTATTATAAAAGTTCTTTTAATAAAAAAATAGAAATATGCTGAAGTTTTCCCGTTAACCATCTGATCAAACTTTCATTCCAAGAACACGTAATAAATTTTCATTTGGCTCCAGAACTTAAATTTATAGGTAAAGTAATGTCAACAATATATTTACTTATGTATTTTATCAAATATTTTACCGAAAATAAAAGATGTCATGAATTTTAGTCATGAATATAAGGGAAATATATTTACGCAGTATTTCAGTTGCCGTTCCCAGAAGCGAGGTCGAAAAGAAAGTTAGCAACTTTTGCCCATCTTGGCAAAATAGAGTAAACTGTCCGGAATAGATTTGTCATTGAGCTCTGGGAACACGGCCGGAAAGGAAAACGGTGTAAATTTATAGGACACTGAGATCCATTCAGTAGTAAACTATTCCAAAGACTATTTGGAAGATAGCCATGTAGCTGAGATCAAAGATATTGATGCAAAACTAAGAATACGCCATTTCTATCAAGCAATTAAGTAATAAAATATTTTTAAATATGAATTTCTTTTTAATGTATTCCCTTCAAAAAATAAAGATAAATTAGTTTATGAGCTGAAACGTACACAAGAAATTTATTCATGCAAAGGGCATAATCGGATAATGGGATCGGAATAATTCGGACTGTTCTATAGCCACTCTTCGTACTTCCTTGTACGAAGTAGAAAGGAAGAAATGTAATCGCGAAAAATTTCAGGTATCATATTTCAAAGAAAATATCCATTTTGACTGATATCGAATGCAATTTAATGATGTTTTTGCTTCAGATCTGTACAAAAAGACAGAACAGAGAATTGCTTTTTCGCAAAAAAAATTATAAAACTGATTTAAAATGAATTATGAAAAAATTTCTTTCATCGCGCCTGTACGTGCGTAATTATATATGTATGTATCTCGCATGTATGTATGTATGTAAGTATGTATCATCCAAAACGAGTAGCCTCAGAACTTTGAAATTTTGTACGTAGGACTGCAATAACAAGTAGATGTGCACCTCCTATTTTGGTTGCAATCGCAGCACCAAAAGTATGTATATATATATATATATATATACATCATATTTATTACTCGGTTCAGTGAGCTCAGTTTCTTTATTCGTATATGTTTGTAAATTGTGCATTTTTTGCTTTAAAATGATTGAATTATGTTGTTCTTATATTCCGGTTAAGGTTTTCATGTCCTTAGTTCACCAGGATGCAATATTTGTGGAATTATCCAGAATTTAAAAGATTTTTAAAGTTTGGCTAAGCCTAATTTTTGGTTATGATAGCAGCTATATTTGCTTACATTTGGAACTTAGCAGAATAGTGGACTTGTAGCCAATGTACAAAAACTAAGCTTCGCAACAACAAAGTAACGTCTTCTTTCATTATTGCGAACTAAATTATGCTTAATTCATTCTGGAATTATCATTTAAGTTACTTAGTCTGTTTTTGCGTAGAAACTGTAGTTTAAATTGTAGAAATTGTTTTTAAATTCTTTTAACTCTACTTCGGGGTTTATGTTTTTCTATATCTTTGAATTTTTAATCAAAATATTTTGAATTTTTATGTATTTTTGTCTTCCCGCGAAGTTAGAACTGAATTAATTACTAGGGCATGTGCATTAGGTAAACGGCGCTGAATCGTCTGTGAAAAACTGTTTCTTTTTTATTTGTTTCATTTCTTTTATACATCGTTTTAGATTTATTATAGTATTTGAAATAGAACTTGTGGTAATTCTTCAAACGATAAAATTTTTTTGCACTCTGAGTTATAAACTGAAATTAAAGCTGTTAACTGAACCAAGTGGTGAAGTGTGGCTATGGTAAATACATATATTGAACTTTAAAGAGTGCATTTATTCTACTGCGGTTTATGCGCTATCGACGAAGTAGATTTAATTCAAAATTCGTTAACTGTTAATGCAATACGTTTAATGAAATGCAGGAAAATTGCATGTAATTTAATATTCCGTACAAGGAAGTCATGTGGTGTACACATCAGATTTTTGTTTCCAGATTAATAGAAGGTAACTTCGAAAACTGAAGTTAAAAAAAAGAATGTATATACTTTTAAATAAAACATTTTTTACACAAGTATTCCGTACATATATAACAACAAACGATTGTGATATAGATATGTATTCATATATGCAAATAAGTTTGATATTCTGTAGAGAAGGTCACCTGAGAGAAGATAATTATCCACAATGGTCATTATAGGTATGCATAATAGATTTATCATATCCAAGACTCTTGGAGCTAGTTAAATACCCACTGACGTAGAACTGCTTTAATAGTTTATTAATGATGATATATAAGTAAAATTACGACTTAATTATAAAGACAATAATGTAATAAAATCTTAGGAAAAAAATTTACATTACTTTTTTTGTTATACGTTATTCACTTATTTTATTATTCGCTAATTAACATTATAATTAACTCCTATCTACAAAGAAGCAGATTTTCACTTAATTTTCTGAAATATTACAAATGAATAATACGAATAACGGATCTTGTATATGAAAGGAAATTAAAAAGGCGGAAAGGG
>KK121994.1:179559-239343 GCA_000611955.2 Stegodyphus mimosarum
CTCGGATAAATTCAAAAGCATTCTCTTAATTTATTTATTACAATATTTATTCAATGAAATCTGTCAACCGAATTTACTTTTTTTGTAAATAACTCGCTTTTCTAAAACTGTTTTAATTTTATAGATTAAATCGTTTGTACATTAGATGCTTAACATATTTCTCTGCTTCATTTGCGGCAGAAAAAAAGAAGCAATTAATACCTTCTCATTCCATATTGCTCATACTTTTTATCTTAAGATTTATGATAATTAAAACAAAAGAAAAGAACAACATGAATACTTGCATTGCATGCAAGCCTTAACTTAGTCAAATTCGAAATAAATGCAGTTGATTTCAATAACCTTTTAGAGGCATTATATTACTTCGAAGCAGGAGACATGAAAAATGAGCAATACCTTCGCCGGGACTCGAACCTCTCGAATGCGCGCCGAGTGTGCTGATCATTACACCACGAAGGCATGCTAACAAGATGGGAGAAATACGTATATACTCCCCTTTTTAACGGGACATTGGGGATTAAGGGACCCAATCGCCAAATCCTGGTGGTGAAGAATCGTCATCCATCACTATTTTTAGTTCGGGCGCCACTGTAGAGACGTTAGATTATTTCGAAGTTGGACTTCGAAACATGATTAATGTAACATATACTTGATTAACTTTGTGTTTCATATTTATATGTTTACTTGTTGCATAATTTAAATTTTAAATGAAGTGTTAGTGTTGTGTTAATCAAGAAAGAACCTGTGAAAGGATGATTATCACATGTGGGTAAATAAATTATTTGAATGTATTTGTGAACTGTTGAGTTTTTCTTGTTTTTCATGTTTTGTAAGGATCTGAGGTTTGACTAACGTTTATTTTATTTTAAAACTTTACTACCATCTCTTATTTTCCACTTTCAACCAGAATTAACGCGTGACTATGTTTATGCAAATTGTACTTGCTAACGCTTAGGTATTTAAGTTGTGGCTTTTTGACAAGAGCGTAGTAGAATGAGAGAGAGTGAGTCATCTTGCTCCAAGTCTTCACGCGAGCTTGAAATCAGTTACTGTTCGCCTTTAAGGCCAGGGAGTTTAGTCCTCTTGAAAGCTAAAGACATATTGTAGTTTTTCGCAATTTGCGTACTACATACGTGCTAGTAATTTAAAAAGGGCAGTCTTAGTTTTAGTCATCTGTGTAAAATATTAAATGTTAGCTCTTATTTAAATTTTAGTTGGTTACTAGTCTTATATTTTTACGTTCAGACCACAAGTGGTTGGTCTTTGTATGCCGAAATGCGGGAGTGACTGTGAAAGCGTGAAAAAATAAAGGGTCATTTTACCCCTTCTCATCTTATCGTCTTTGCTTCTCCATAGGACATAGTTTGCAGTCAACTCACTGTCCAATCAGGACACGTCATGTTCGCCAAACGGATAAAAACAAATACTTCTCCTGATAGTACTACCAATGGCAATTTAAAATGCAGCAACTGACTCCGTGTCAGACCGTATGAAAATAGCTAATAAAAAATATTCTATCAGAATGCTTCTGCTTACTAAAAAAGTGGATCATCATTGACCTAGTTTTTATACAACCCTATGACTATGTTAAACTAAGAGTGAATTCTACCTAACTCTAAATACGTAAATTGAATATAACTTAATCATAGTGATCACCACTAAAAATGACCAATATTTTCGAAAACAGAAATAGCAGTGGACATAGAATATTACCGTCACTTGTTAATTGGACATGTAAAGGAAACCATTGCTTATAGTTCATTTCATTGTTGACATAAATTATTGTGAATTACACGCAAAACTGATAGGCAAATTCTAAGCTAAATTTTAATTTTGCTACTATTATTGCTAGAAAAACAAAAACAGACATTCTGACTGAGTGTCGTAAAGTCATTATTACTTTTACTTAATTAGTTGGTAATGTATTTTAATTACTTAATTAATTAAAACAAATACACTACGGTTCTCTGCATAAAGTAAATGATGCCTTTGTGTAAGACGTTCTAATAATTAAGCTAATAATTAAAGCTAATAATTAAAGCATGTTTTCGTAGAGGACGTTCTAAGAGACTTCTTAATGACTCATATTCACTTTATGCATGGAGAAAATTGAAAATCTCCCTTACAACTAGCCCGTTTGGTAGAATCTGTACCCAGGATAGAACTACTAACGTTCAGCAAAAGCTCTCTGACCTCAAACAAACTAAAGAAAATAACAGGTTTGGGTGTTTGGCTTGAAAAGAGCAATTCTTCTGCCTGCTTGACATATCAGTGTCGAGAAGCCATTTGTGACCGAACTCAAATGTGAGTTGATGCAAGAAGATAATTTAATTTTTTAACTTATCTAGGAAGTTCTTAATTTTTTTAAACTTAAAAATTATCATTTAAACTATTACTGTTTACTACAATACAACACACGCAGATGCGTAACATATAAACATAAAATGAACTAAAATATTGAATTCTTCTAAAATATTAGTGTGTCTTATTTCACCTTATGTGACATATATATGAACGATTTTTCACAGAAGTTGTAAGTTTTATCCTAAGTTTCTAATAGCTAATTTTATTTAAAGCTACTTTCCTCTCCCTCCTAATTTCAGCTTATAATTTCCTACCAGAATGTGCAATGCAAATGAGTAAGAGTAGTATTTAAGTCGAAGTTCCACTAACTTCCTTAGAGAGCCAGAGTTTCTGACTGGGGCGCGTTCCGCCTTTTGGCTATGTCTCTCTCTAAGCTATTACTATTTCAGGCCCTTGATAGTTTCGCCAGCTTATTTGAGATTTAGGTGCCAACTACTTAGAACTTGATAGCTTCGGCTATATCTTTTTAGCTAAGCATTAGTTAAGTTTTAGTTATTATTACTTTGAGTTCAAGCCCAAGTGGTGGCTTTGCTGTACGCTCTGAGAAAGGAGCGGGCTGTATACTCTTATTTTGAATAATAAACGGTAACTAATGCTTCTTGAGTTTTATGTTTCTGTTCTCGAACTTGAGTAATTATTCGCTTATTTGTTCACAAGGCTCCTACACATTTAGCTCTTAGATAAGAGGGTGGAACCCTACAAAGTTATGAAGTTATATTCACCACGTTATGAGCGATTTTTGTCATTAAAAATTCCTCCAAGAAACTGTCTGTCTTCTTAGATTACATAGTCCTCATACGCCAAAGGAACAAACTCATAATTCCCCAAAAATATGAAATATGTAACGAAATGAAACACTTAAGAGTATTTAAAGGCATACTGCAATAAAAAATTTTAAAAATTACCTTAGAGGAAAAGTAGTCTTTGGTTTCATTCAAAACTTTATAAAAAGTTACAAATACTTAGATATTCACCTTCATTAGTAATTATGAAGAAGAAATGTATTGATTAAAATAAAGGCATTCATCAAGATTTTATTTTTTATGTAACCCGTTCCTACGTTTAACTTATTAAACTTAGTCTTATCGGTCATACTGGGAAACGGAAATTCACTAACATAAGCAAATTAAAGCAACGCTTTCAACTGGCATGTGCACTGCGCAAAAAGAAGCGCAGTTCTGTATCTCCTGTTCTAATGGCCCGATAGACAAAATTCAAATTGCGTTTTCATGTCTCGAAAGCGCGACTTAAAATATGTATTAGATTTATATATAGCGTTGTTCTAATATAGGTATTTTGGCACGAAATTCTACTTTTTCTAAAATGGCATGCCAGTTGTTTTCCATATTTCGATTCTACTACTCAAATTATGCCTAAATATTAAATTTTGTAAAATCTGGTGCGAAATTCAAGGAGTAGTTCAAAAACTTAGCTTAGCGTATTTTTTTTCAGTTTTCGCCAAGGATAATTTACTTGGCGAACTTCTTAATTTATAGCAACCTATTTTCCTTTTCTTTTTTTCATTGTGGACGAGCTGAAAAAAGTTATCGTTCATACTTTCAAACAATTTTAACAAAGTGCGTAAACCACATGTGTGTTATTTTCGCTTTTAAGAAACATGCCAAATTTCAAAGCACGCAAATATGTCCATTCACGTATATCTTAGGAAATTTTGAATAAAAAAACTGTAATTTTTTGCAGGTGTGCTTAGAAATACATCTACTTTAAGTTGATAGTAAAAATTTTATAGATTATAATTAAAAAAGATTTTCAAAAATTTATAAAAACTCTTTAAAATATAAATTTAAAAAAATCATAAAAAATGGGCAAATTGTATTTGGAATGAACCTAAATTTCGAAATGTGAAAGAAGGAATCAAGTAATTTTAATAAAAAAAAGGGAGATATTAATAAATATATACCAAATTCAGTTAACATGGAGGAGCTAAAATTTTGAGAGCTAATTTTTTCAAAACTACTTGTGCCATTTTACAACATTTGGTAAATTGGCATAATTTGAGTCGTAGAATCGAAATATGGAAAATATTTGGCATGTCATTTCAGAAAAAGTCCAATTTTTGTCAAAATACCTATATTAGAAATACGCTATATATAAATCTAATACATATCGTAAGTTGAGCTTTCGAAACATGAAAAACGCAATTTGAATTTTGTCAATCGGCCCAGTAGACGGGAAATATAAAACCTATTCCATTTTTTTTCGCAGTGTACTTCGAACTAAATGTGGACGCTTTTCTTTTGAGAGAAAAGACTAAATGGAATCTACATTTGAAGTTAACATTTGCTCAATAAATCGCCCTGCAGTTCCAACAACCCAGTTTCTGATCAAAAGCAATTGCCTTCAAATTTCTGCACGATGTAACTGGGTAGATTTTCATTGAATATACTTATAAATGTTGATAAAACAAACTATACAGCTGGATCTTTTATACTACAGTTGCTAGTTAATTATATATCATTCCTGAAATCTTGATAAATATTAGAAAATGCTTGTTCTCTTGAGAATATTTTAACTAAGACGTCATTTTTCCTAATATAATAAATCCTTGTCGAGTGCTGATATTCGGGACACGATTTCGCTTGCATGCGTTACCTACATTGTTTCTGTCTGATTTGTCCACTTTCATTCATGCTTTCATTCATACTTTCATTCATTAACACTGAATTATTCTTGGAATCACTTCTATGAAACAGTTATCAGCAAAGTTTTTCCATCGATCGAACATGAAGCCAAAGAAATCGTTCAAAAGTAATTGGCTTTGAAGGAATTTCAGATATGAAAGAATCAGAAGTCAAAAAATTAATAGAGAGATGAAGAAAAAAGAATTGGATAATCTTACAACAACAGCCGACAGCGAAATCAGTAATTCTGAAGAAGCTGATAAAACGCCTCTAACTTCCAATAAATTTTTAAAAACGGCAGAGAATTGTTAAAATCGGCACATGAACTGTTTCATTTTTCAATGGAGATTGATCGAAACGAAGAAAGAAGACGACACTTTATTAAAGCATTGTAAAATTCTGCGCTACTTACCGCTAAACTTTTCAATAGTTGCCATTTATTATCCAAACAATCAACAGCCTTAAAAAATTTCTAAAGGCTACCTTTCTAAACATTTTGTCTATTTAGAAACCACTTTTATACGTGCATACGTATGGACTTACGTATCTGTGTACGTATTTCGCATAACTCAAGAACGAGTAGCCTAAAGACGTTGTAATTTTGTGTATAGGACTACTATAACATGTAGATGTGTACTTCCTATTTTGGTTGCAATCGACCGCACCAAAAGTATATCTATATCCACTCTGTAACTCAGTGAGCTCAGTTTCTTTGTTCTTATATCTTTGTCAATTACGAATTTTTTGCTTTAAAAATGATTCAATTATCTTGTTCTGATCTTTCGGTTAACGATTTTATGCCTTTAGTTAACCTGCATGTTATAATTGCAGAATTATCGACAATTTAAAAGTTGTTTAAGTGCGGCTAAGCCTAATTATTTTAGCCATAGCGGCCATATTTGTTTACATTTCAAACTTGGCAGAATAATGGATTTGTTGTCAAACTAAGCTACTCAGGAACAAAGATAACTTTTTTTTTATTATTGTAAATTAAATCATGCCTAATCCATTCTGGAATTTATTCGAGGAAATAAGTGTTTAAGATTTACTTCGTAATTTTTAATATAGATATTTTGATTTCTTATGCATTTTTGCTTTGTCCTCGAAATGAGAACTGAATTAATTGAATGAGAAATACTGAATCGTCTCTGAATTTTCTTTTCTTGTTTGTTTTGTTTATTTGTTTAATTTCTTTGATACAATTGTTTTAGATTTATCATAGTATTTGAATAGAACATGTGGCAACGATTAGATAATTCTCCAGATGATATACATAATTTTTATGTATTCTGAGTGAGTTATAAAAGGAATGAGCTGTAACATTAACTGAACCTAGCGCCAAAGTGTCGCTATGGTAAACAAATACAACAAATTTTAAAGAGTGCATTTATTCTATTGTGGTTTATTCGCTTTCGGCGAAGTAGATTTAATTCAGTCCAATAAGTTTAAATGAAATGAAAAATGCTTATAATTTAATATTCCATGCAAGGAAGCCATGTGGTGTATACATCAGATTTTCATCCTTTGGGATTTTATAATAAAAAATGCGGTTTTTACCTTTATATAAGAACTCGTACTAAGCAGTTCTCTACAAGTTAGGTACGTCACTTTTGTTTATTTTGCATCGTTATCGCCATTTTTATATTTCGTACGTTCGCTAACAGCCCAGTAGTAAATTCACTAATTACTGGTAGTTTGATCCGCGTAAAAATACAGGCGAAACGCCAGGCTGCATGGATAATTTTGTGGTCTTTCGGACGTGTAATGTGGGGTGAAAAGAACGGAAAGCATTCCTTCCGTCAGGCAGATTATCCTATCTACTTTTCCACAATCAAAATAAAACCAAATGTTATATCTCATAACAATTAAGCAATTACTTTGAACGCCTTTAAAGTGAAGCAATATTTCCAGTTAGATTTTTAATATTAAGTTTTCAGTGAGTAGGAAGATTAATAGAATTAGTGCAATTTATAACCGTTACTGAAAGAAGAAAGTAATTTACTTTCAAAATTATAAATTTAAAAATCTTTTGCTTGATATTATTTTCTGGTAAACATTAATTAGCAATAATTCGTACGACTCCTTTGTCTATTCGAGTATTATTTACGAGTTTTATATTAATGCTACCCGATTACAATTTTGTTTAATTTTCCCAGAGATCGATGTTCAAATTTTTAGTTTTCTTATTACGAAGACGCGCGTGCTTTCTCTGAAGAAAACACTTCAGATGGGTACAAACATTAGAGGAAAATTAATTGCACAATATATTTTACGAAAGCTTAGATATGTATATATATATTTCAGAGAAATGTGATAGTTTTAAGCTACGTCTCCAGAAATTTTTGTTCTTTTCTATTAAAAGGAAAAGAATTATGTGTTCCTGAAAACGTGCGAAGAATAAACTAATTCCTTAGAAGATTCTTTTTTCCTCTTAATTCACGAACTAACATTTCAACTAAGCTTACTTACATTTAAATGCCAGAGTTGGAATTTGTTTCGTAAGATTTAAAAATTCTTCGGTACCTACTGTGAACTTCATGAAGGTCTCCAAAGCTGAGTTTCTGAATAATAATTTTATTCATACCTATCCAAGTTCTTTCACACTTGGGTCAGATGAATAATTCTGAGCACGTTTATATCTCACATTCTCTGAGAAAAAATGCTGTTTAAATAGTTATCTGTAACAAAATTTCGGGGGATATAATTGGGTTAAATGTAAGGATTCCGAAAAATAAAGTTACGTTTTTGGAGAGTTATTTAAAATGCTTCTTTTTTTTTTTTTTGAGGAAAATTATTACAGAGTTCCGCAAGATTAAAATCCATAACCATACATTTCAGCTCTTGTAAGGCAACAAAAGAAAAAAAGTACTCCGGCAGTGGGAGAATCTTAAAACACGATTAACAACTGTAACTCAACTAGACTGCTTCTATTTATTTATTCTTCTTTAGAAATTTATAATGTTTGTCACATTTTAATGCATTCTATGAATAATAATGGCATGTTTTTTGCTTCCTGTCTTTCTGGAAATAAATAATACAAGGGAAAACATGTCACCCGGGAGCCTCAGATTACAATCCTACACTTCGAATCACTCAACGTTTATAAGGCATTTCTTCCCTCTTCGTACGCCTACGTGGTGTAGGGAGCAGCACACTTGACACGTTTTCGAAAGGTCCGTGGTTCGAGTCCCGGCGAGGCCACTGCTCATGTTTCACATCTCCTGCTTCCAAACAAACCTAATGAGTCTACACTGGCGCCCGAACTAAAAACGTGGTGGATGATAACTCTTCACCACCGGGGTTTGGCGACTGGGTCTCCTGAACACTAGTCGCCCTTTAAAGGGGGCAGTATATGAAGTAGTTCTCTCCTCTTCGCATGCCTACGTGGTGTAGTGGTCAACACGCCGGACATGCATTCCAGAGGTCTGTGGTTCGAGTCTCGGCGAAGGCGTTGCTCATTTTTCATGCCTCCTGCTTCGAAATAACCTAATGTCTCTACACGTTAAATTTAAAAAAAAAATGAAATCCGTAAAAATCAATATCAAAAAGAAATCGCCTTCTGATGCTGATATGCAAATTTTATTTGAGAATCTAAAGAGTTTAAATTCAAGCAATAATGATAGACCTATTACATGGTAATCCAAAAATTAAAAAAATGCGATCTGATATCCAAAATTATCTGTTTAAAACCAAATGGTAAGAAAACATTGCTGCGCTATTATTACTTTGTGTTTTAATATTAACGCTAAATGAGGATTTGAACAATTTTTCATTAAATAATAGAACTGATTATTCAAGACGTAGCTGTGCATTTATTTCCCTGGATTACTTACGCAAATTTGATTCGGTTTCTTAAATACTGGCAATGTATTTGAGGCTATCTGCCTAAGGGGACAGATGCCTTCGTGAAGGACTATCTAAAAGAAATTGACTCGTATACGAGTTACGCATGGAGAAAACCACGAAAAGGGCCATGCAGCCAGTTCATTCGCCGTGATCTGGACCCCGGACCGAAATACCAGTGTTCAGCCACTTTACCACTTGGCCGTTAGTGGACCACTCTTAGGTAGGAGGACTGAAACAAATATTTCACTCAAGTTGTAGAGACATTAGGTATTTTTTTAAAGTAGGACAGATGAAAATTGAGCAATGCCCTTGCCGGGACTCGAACCACGGACCTCTCGAATACGCGTCGAGCGTGCTGACCACTACACTAGAAAAGCATGCGAAGAAGGCGAGAAATATACCTTATAATGTGGCTATTTTTTTATTTTGCCATACACAAAATTCCTTTATTGAAATCAATAAACACATTTTTCTCTATATAAATATCTTTTTTTACGAGCACAATATAGTTTGTCTTTTTCATATCTGTTAAATAAGAAAACAATAATTTTCTCTCGCATAATCAAAATATGTTTCTTTATAATTTCAGAAAACCTTCATTAATAATAAAAATATATTATATTATGCAGTATATTTATGTAGGTACTACAAGCGCAATACTGAATAAATAATAATCGCGCTGAAAAATTTTTATTACTTATTTGAAAGTTGTGTCACATTATTGACTGTCGTATTATTTGATTACCGAATTCAAAATGATATTATATAGTCAAGAAAAAATTTACAAATCGCATAAAAATTAAATTTATATGTGTGTTAGATTATATTATTCTAAAAATATATCACATAAGTGAAAGAAAATTTTATTTTCAGAAAACTTAAAAAAAATATCAGTTTCATATTTTATAGGATTTGCACTGATATTAAATGAGTAAGCCCCTCTCTGCCATGAAACATTTTAGTTAACTATACATATTGGCGGCTCAGCGCCCTCTATACCTTTTTTTACAACGGCATGAATTGGAATGGAATGAGAATTAAAATAAGAGAATTAAAAAGTAGATAATAAATCCAAATTGAAAGTTGAATGCACATTTTAAGCCTTGACCATAAGGCTAAGTGAAATTAAATAACAATTAAATAATTAAATGAAGATTAAATGAATGTGAATCAAATATTTTATTTGTTTATTTCACAACCTAACTCAGACTGCACACTACAATGAGCAGCAAATTTCTCAAAATAAATTAACTCATAACATATTTTATCGTTAACTTAACTGTGCAGTATATTGTTTACCTGAATGCATATACGTCATATATATTTTTTTTCTCTGCAGTAAATTCTCATGTTAATAAAATATATCAGATTCCTTTCAATTCCCGATACCAACTCAATGTTTAATTATGCTGAGTTCTAAAAGATGTATTTAATTTAAATAAACAAAAGCGTTTTACATTACTAAGCAATACACTCATGGACAAAAAAATTAGCGCACCAAGAAGGAGTCGTCAAACTGAAACGAAGTTTTACGTACGTAATGACTACTTTGATATAAGTAAATGATAAGAAAATCAAAGAAAAAGGATAATTTATTTCAGAGAAAAGGGCAAAATAACGGAAGAGTTAATACTCCGTTGGACACCCTCTAGTGCGAATGCACGATGCGATACGATCGGGCATTGAGTCATACAAGTTCTGTATGATATCTTGAGACATTTCGTTCCATATTGGCTGTAACCTTGCCTCTAGTTCGTTCAAACTCGTGGGATGCCCAACTCGTCGTCCCAAATGATCCCAGATATGCTCGATTGGAGACAAATCTGGGGATCGGGCAGAACAAGGAAGGGTAGTAAAAGTGCTGAGACAGTCTTTTGACACCCTTGCCGTATAAGGCCGAGCATTGTCTTTTGAAAAATGGCTCCTGGGAGCCGTTGCATGAGTGGCATCACATGTGGTTGCAGGATTTCATGAACATATCGCTGGACTGTCATGGTGCCACGGAATAGTACTAGGGGTGACCGTGTATTGCAAGCAATGGCACCCCATATCATCACACCAGCTGTGGGAGCGATGTGTCGCTGTATAGCAAAGGCAGAATTGAGGCGTTCACCACGGGCTCTCCACACACGAACACGATTGTCATCACTGCCGAGATTGAATCTGGATTCGTCGCTAAAGACGACATGGTTCCATTCCGCTGCAGTCCAGTTTCCTCGTGTTCGACACCACTCCAAACGAAGGCTTCGGTGGGTGGGAATCAAGGGCAGCACACGTAATGGGTGCCGCGATACCAACTTTCCTTCAGCCAGGCGCCTTCGTATGGTTCGAGAAGACACAGGAGCCCCTAGTGAAGGTGCTACCTGTGCGTGGATGGCGGCTGATGAAGCAGTTGGCTGTACGCGTTCATTTCTTACGATTTGGCGGTCGTCTCGGCGACTGGTCTGTCGAGGGCGTCCTGAGCCTGGTTTTCGTGTACATGACATCTCTCGGGTCTACTGGTCCGAACAACTCCTCACAACGCAATCAGAGCGGCCTAATTGACGAGCTACTCGTCTAGCTGACCACCCAGCTTCCATCATCCCGACGAGTCTCCCCCTCTCAAAGTGCGACAACTGCTCATATTGTCTTCGAACACGGCGTAATGGCACATCTACCTCAGCTCTTCCTTTGTAAAGGATTCAGCACACTCAAACAACCTTTGGTTACCTGTTTTATACTCTACAGAGTACGACGTTCAACGCCTTCTATCGGCTATACGTAATGCGCAATCACGTTGCATTTCTAATCATTTGCATATCTCCCGAACATGTACCTTCATTGCAAGTTTCGTTACGATCCCGCAATTATTTCTTGGTGCGCTAATTTTTTTGTCCACGAGTGTATTTCCAATACAGACTTCTGTTGATTTTGTTTTTAGTTATTCATCTAACTATTCTGGTTGCCTATGTACAATATCTTACTACAGAAAAAAAGTGTGAATTTGCAGACGAGAAGAGTAAATTAGGGACGGATATAAAAACTACGCCATCTTTACTAATTATATGAAACTGATATGTATAGAAATGAATTGCTGTTGTAATTCCTCTACGCATCATTCTCGCTGCTGATTGAGTTTGTGTATCTATTAATTGAAGGTTCCAGTAAATTCTTCATGTGGTGAGTGATAGCTCTGAATGTATGTTTTCTGTAGCTGGAACTCAGGCCAAACTGCTATTCGAGACACATATCTTGTAAGGTTTATAAATGAGCCAGTTACTTTATGTTAATTATTTTTTGTTCAATCTATTTTTCTTTTTAACCTTCTACAGAATGCAAATCTGGTTTAGTGTATTTCGAGAATTCAAATAAAATTTTGCATGTCCTCTACCTCTGCCCGCAGGAGAATTAACTGTTTTCTGCTGGTCACCATCTTTTGAATCATACCATTACAAACTGTTTTCCTGTATTAAGTTAGTGAGCATTTTTCTCGTCTGTTAGTGACCAGTGCTCACTATAGAAAAGGAATTTCGAGTTGAGATTTATTAAGCGTTAAATAATATTATTAATCCAAAGGGGGAGTCCCTGAGGGACTATTGTTTTCGTTTTGCGATTTTGCGTCGAATCACTCTGAATACCCGTTTCACTTATATGGATCTCCAGGCTTCTTCGCATGCCTTCGTGAGGTAGTAGTCAGTACGCTCGACGCGTAACCGAGAGATCTGTGATTCGACTCCCCACAAAGGGCGTTGCTCATTTTTCACTTCTCCTGCTTTCAAATAACCTAATGTCTCTACAAACTTTTCGAATTGTTGCCGCCAAATATTATCGCCTTGTATTATATTTGAAGAAATTAAATAATGAATAATCTGCATAAATGCATGTATGTTTTTCGCATTGTGATAAAACAACGGTACCTAGATTCATCGAACTTTCAATGACGTAATCCTACTACGAATGAAGTGAAACTGGAAGCCCAGACTTGAAATTTGGAATTTGTTTTATTATCGATTTCATATTTTGTAAAACTTTAACGAATTTTTGATTAACAAACTCTAGGATTTCAAAGCGAGCAATGACAACGTCCTGCAGACAAAACATTTTTATATACAGCGCTTGAGACTGCGTATCGGAAATTCTAAAGAATTCTGTGCTCAATTTAAAATTATTTTGCGATATTGCTCTTGATCGGAATTTTATCGTTTAAGTGCAAAGAATATGGTGTTTAATAAGTAAAGGTAATACACAAAATGTTGAAAAAAGACCCTTTGGACGTAATTTAAAATCAGAAATCTTTCAAATTTTTTTTACAATTTAAATCTCATGTTAATTTAAAATAGCTCAAACAGCGATAGATATTTTTGTTAAGTTTGTAAGCGTAAGAGTGATATCAAAAAGTATTTAGCTGAGGTTTTATCTTTGTATGATATCGTAATTCGATTTCATGTTAAATAATTACTGCTTTAGTTATTTGTCTAACTGGGTAAAACCATGTGTTGAAACAAAATAACGTTTGTATAATAATAATCCGAGTTCAAAAAACAAAGCATTTGTTTTACATATTTTTAAAGAACGAACGTTCTGAAACAACATGTTTCATCTACCAAATCAAAAACGATGTTCTCTCTTCAAGGCATTACAGCATCACTGTTGGCACACAGCCAAAAAGAAATATATCGAAGAATTACAGAGGAGCAATTGCCACACAACAAAAGAAATATAGTTACAAAAATCATGAGGCAATACTTTACACAATAATAAAACAAAAACATACTTTCGAAAGGTAAACAGTTATAATAAAAAGTAGTAATAATGTCAAATGGTAAAATAATAATAATAAAATTCTTATTTCAAAATAAAGAAGTAAAAATATTGTCTTGATTACGCAAGACCATGCAAATTGAATAAAAATCTAAGTATTTAAACCTGATAATCATACCTAATAAGTATAAGTAGCTGAAAAATATTTTTTAAGTACTTCTATACCGAGTCTCTCTAAACCTTAAACCATTGCAAAAAGGATTTAGTTTGGTTTATATTTGTGTCAAATTTGGAACAGTTATTAAGCGTTAACTCGTTGATTTGACTCATAATAAACCGTTTGATAAAATTAGGCTTAGTAAAGTAAATAAAACTGATACACAATTATTGGTGTACGGTGAAATTAAGGAATAAAAATTAGTAGAAAAAAAATCAGTTTGCATAACTTGCAATTTCTTCTACTTAGCTGATTTCTATTAGAAACGAAAAATTGTTAATGACGAGGAGAGAATCTTATGTGTCATTTTAAAATAAAGTCCAAGTCCTTTTTTAGGGTATGTAAGTTCCTGCATAACAATTCGCTGTAGCTTCTGTTAGGCAGTTTAGTTTCATCATTTTTAGAAGATTTGGTTAGGGCTTCTGAAGTAAATCAGAACCGTGTTAAATACTAGCTTTTTACACTATTTTGCGTAATGCGCGCAACTAAAATCGCATTCTGGCAAGAAAGAGCGTGGGTTGAAAAATAAGAGATATAGGTAAGTCTCCTTCCAAAATAAATTTAACTGTTAATAAAATTAAACAAAAAAACCCCACAAATACATAAATAGCATTGTAGGGTTTCCCTTATTTTGCATAACAAATTTATTTTAAGTTTGATACCTTTCCTGGATCTCTCAACTTCCCCTCGTATTTTCTCGCCAGAATGTAAACTGAAAGTTAAGTGAAGTGAATATTTAAACTGGTAAAACTCGGAGTTTATTCAAAGCGTGTTTTCGCTAGCCAGCACACGTTTCGTTGCTCTCTCGCTGTTACGCCAATAAGCCTTTTAGCCATTTCGGATTATCGTCACGCCAGTTCAATTTTTGAGACTCAACCTGCTAGGTGCAAATCCAGCACTCTTCTATTTTAGAATTCAACTTGAATTATAGTCTATATTTAAGTTTCCCACCGCAAGTTGATGGTGTTTTGTAAACGCAAGAAGACGTGCTTTTCTCTTAAACTTTGAATTAATAAATAAATAATTAATTCACCCTTTTTCTGTTCTGGTATTTAATCACGCCTGTGCGAGAATTCGCCAGGTTCATTGTAGGATCCAGAAGTAGTTTATATGGAGTAGCAGAAACAGATCTTACAGCATCACACACTATCACTCGGCCACTACTAAATGCATATCGTGGCATAAGCACAATTTGTAAAAACAAATGAAATTTACATTAATCGAGGAACTTTAAGTTAAACGCTTTATATATTATACACAGCAACACCATCGTTTCAATTAATTCACCTTTTTTATTATTACATATTTTCTTTACAATTTTACTATTGGAAAATCTGTTTTATTTACAATATTTATTACAATTTACTTGAGCATGTACACCAATAAAAATCATTCAGCAATCAAATGAACAGCTTTTACTGTTTTCATCGCTAAGCATTATAAAACTTGCAACATTCCTGAAATCTCTGAAGAGAATATATTTCGTGATAGACTACATATTACACAAGTTTCTAAAACTTTATTTTAATCCTCTCCCGTTCGTACTAAAAAGTGCTTTTATGAGTACTAAAAATACTCCAAGAAATGAAGAATACGAAGATACCACTTCAAAAAGAAAGTTAAGTTTCATCGTAGTTATGCAACACAAATGGAACAAAGCAATCATTCAAAAAAATGATACTCAGTCCTTCTATTCAAAAATACACAATGCACTCCACGATCCGACTCTTGACATAGGTGCATCATGTAACGAGGTGTACGAGTGGTGTAGAGGTCATTAAGTCAAGTGTTGACGTGTCCGCAGATGTTAGCCGGGTAATTACGTAATTATGTGCTCATCGGAAGTGAGACCTTGACGTCATGAGTAACGAGGAAGCCGGGATAATGACGACGTTCTCTGAAAATGCTATTAATCATGTCAGTAAGTTGTCGAGATGAAAAGATCGTTGAAAGTCAAGTGGTTTTGGTATATTATGCCGCAAAGGGTGAGAGATGTCAATCACATTATTCACGGTATTTGATTATCAATGAGTTGGATTTTACATAATCTTTCATAAGGGTGTAAATCTTTTGAGAGATTTGTAGGACATTTAATTTGTATGATGGACTTCATATAAATGAATACGTTTTGATTTGTGGGTGTAAATAGCAAAATTAGAAATCATTTGAAATCTTCTGAATAGTACAGATCATGATTTTAAAATTATAAAAGTAAGCGATGGAATAAAACATAAACAAACTTTGATTACATTGTTTATTTGAGAGATAAGTAAAATTTCGTCCCTTAAGTTCATCTTAGTAATATTTCTTATTTGTTAAATTTGGATTTCTTGATGGTATAATTTGTGCAGGTACTGTTTTTTTTTTCTTTGGATTTATTCTCTGAGAAATAAATTTTCTAAAATAATCTCTATAACCTTTAGGTCCGATATTGATTAATTGTTAATGTTTTAAAATTTTGTGTCTTCTTGGACATCTAAAACATGGTTAGCCGTTTTAATAATTACTTCATAATTTCCTTTTATACGTATCTCGTCTGATTATTACTACAGTTTTAAGTTGTTGCTGATCACACATTGATTTACGTTTATAACGTTTCACTGAATTTAACATAAAATAACCATATTAATAGAAAAAGCTTAAAATTTCTTTCTTTCTTTCTAGATTGCTTAGCTTAGCAAAACATACAAGAAGCTCACGAAACAGCCTCATGTATAGTATATATGTTGAAACTCTCGCGGTTAAAACTGTTACCAAACACCACCTGATTTACGCATGCGCGCAGCCAAAATGAAACAGAACTATAACTGAACTTTAGAACTCGTAATGGACGTTTGAGTTAAGGATGTAACCAGTGTCTTCTCTCTGTATCTTGTATGTAATTAGTTAGTAATGTAAATTAAACATATCTTATTATCTTAGAAGCCTCTCTTTTTTAAGATGAATAGTGCCTATGATGTGTGCAATTAACTCCCGGATAAAAATGTTCCCGGACATACTTTTAGAGAAGAACGAGAAAGGAAATCGTCAGAAAAAGTAAGCCTTTATTACCTTTATTAAGAATGATTAACTTGTTATGATTAACCTGCTATGATTAACTTGTTATGATTCCATTAATACCCTCAGATGTAATTGTAATACCTTCTGTTGAATAACGCTCTCAGCTCGTAATATCCTCAGCTGATTACAAAATAAAGTTATTTTTTTCACTCTGAGGTTAATTTCTGTCTAAATTAAAATGGTGTTAAATCCCTTTCCCAAACTAAAAAGGCCTTTGCCCAAACTCTGTGTCACTAAAATTATTATACTCAACAACACTAGTTACAGTTTGGGCTGTAACTTAAACCCATATCTTGCTGGCTAACGATTTGAAATTTATGAAAAACTCATGGTGCAGTATGAATATTGCAACTGCCGTAATCGAAAGACATGAAAGTCACTAACTTCTTTCACAGCTGTCGAAAAGGGTCTCAGTCGTAGCTAATCAAGTACAATGAATTTGTGAACACGTGAAAATGTGTCTAAATGTGTTCAGCTTATTTGCCTTGCTGCGATTAGTCGCTGTTTATACCACTTTGACTGAAAATTAAAGATTAGAGCTTAAATTCTTTTATCAATTTCCATGATACTCTAACGTCTCGTTGCCATGAAACATAGCTCAATATATGCCAATTATAACCATTAAACTGTAGAGTGAACACTTGGTACTTTGGCTTAAGAAACGCTAGTACCAGAAGCAGAACTTCACAAATAGACAACGACAAAGTTTAACGGATATGTAACAATTTTGACTCAGAGTTCGTTGTACCTTGTGTTAAGTTTGAACCCTCAACATATGATATGGTGCAAAGGCCAAATGGTCCATATTGAATGAAATGCCTTATGTCAGTTTTGAAGAGAAAAAGAGTGTTGTTGTTTTTCAGAACCGTTAAGCTTTGTAAAGTAGTTAGATTAAATAAATATATCATTATACTGGTAGAAATCTTTAATGGTCGATGTTTTAAAACAACTAACTTTGTTACATAAAATTTTGAATCATAATCTTCTTTTTTCGTCCTCCCAATTCAAAATGTAGAGCTTCCTCTATACTAGTTAAGCAACGATGTTGGGGCGAGGTTACAGCTAACTAAAAAGTCAGTTTTAAGTATAGAAGACTAAAAAATTTTGATGTTTGATTTTGGATCCATTAAAAAGGGAAATTTCTAATGTTTCTGTTCTGCAATAATGCATTTTTTATATCAAATATCAGCTACTCGGTTGTCTTCCCATCATGGCTCTACCTCAGACTGTAATCCCTGGAGCACTGATATTCGAACTACGGGTCCTGCGTTCATAATTTATACTGGATTAGAAGGTGGATACAAATCCTCAAAATCTGAATTGATGGTATGAAACTAAGGGTAGACGTTCTGATTTCGGTAAGTATTTTTTTTTCGCGAGGACGTTTGCATCTTCATGAGTCGTACTGCCATAAAGTTTGAATACTACTGCTCTAGAGTTCTGTTCTTTCCTGGCTGTTCCTGTGATGTCTGAACACAGGAACAATGGTAATATTTAAGCCCCACAATCAAAGTTGTTTAAGCCCCACAGCACTGTAACAATGGTAATATTTAAGCCCCACAATCAAACACGCCCTTTGCTTTTTCCGAAAATTTGTATATCACAAGTTTGCTCTTCCCAACTAGAAATCTTTGAGCGTGTGACGTCATTGACTCGTAGTCTACTCCAAAGCAGTTTTTCCCTGCAGGAATTAAATGTAACCTTGTCTTCCTTTCTCTTTCTTCTGTAAGTCAAGTGACGTTATTGTATGGGAGCAACTGGAACAACACAGCCTTACTCATCTACTATGCTTTACGCTTGATTTTGAACCCCACCGTGCTTGCTGCTCTCTCATTGAACATTCTTTGGGCGTCTGCCTCTGATGTTATATTTCTAGACAGCATAATTGCCTTTGAAATATCTTAACTAAATTTATTGTGCAAAATAATAAAACGATTTAAATGTTAAAAGCATTTCCTTAATTCTTAATCGAAGTCATAAGATCTGAAGACCAAAGTATTTTGATAGACTACCCGGAACATCTTTAGAGATACTAGCTTACCATGCATCATAAAATAGTGCATGAATATAATATATTCAAGCAAAATGTGGTTTTAAGCAAAGCATAGCAAAGCGCAGCCATAAACTTGATATATAAGAAAATATTCATTGTAATATCTTAATTTTCGCTTGAATTAATGAATGAGAGAACATATTGTTGCTTTCCTGTACGGGTTCGTGGATTTCGAGTGAGTGACGACAACACTTGATGAAGTATGAAAACAAAATTTATTTGCCACAATTACTCAGGACAGCTCCAAAAAACACGTCTACAATCCTCGAAAAACTACGACAAGCATGCTGAAACATTATAGCCTAATAGCCTTCAAGCTATCAGGCTATAAGACTATAACGGTGGAGAAGCTTCATGGCAAAGCACTAGAGTATTGCTCCCGACTCGGTTCAGTCATTCTCGGAGCTCTTACGTACTCTTGAGACTCTCCACGCTACAACTCGCGATGCACTCGACGAAAAGCACTAGAGTACTGCACCCGACGCGGTTCGGTCGTTCTCGAAGCTCAGCACACTCAAGATAAAACTCGAAAGAGGCACTAACTCGCGATCAACTCGATAGACTGCGAGACACTGACTCACTGTCTGACTAGCGATCGACTAGACACTGACTGTCTGACTCCGCGTGGAGGCAGGGTTTATATAGCTTTTGGGCTGCCTTCGAAAATATTCTGGTCCAAACCGATAAGAATTAGTTCCAGAAGGTTCTTCATCCATCTATGGCATATCGCCAATTTTGTCCCAAATGGGCAATTTCTCGCCAAATATGGCAACACTGCCTTCCCTTGGCCTTTTCTGGCAACACTAAATCCGCTTTGCGGGGAAGCTATCTTACCGCAGCTGGCCATTTTGTAACAATATTTATTTCTTCTTCTTTCTCTGCATAATACACCATAGTGCAATGAAATCTTGAAAAATATGAAATAGACGCAGTTGCAGAGTCTTAAGACAGAGACTGAAAATACAAATATCCTGTTTTGCAGCAAATGAAACATTTCTTTCGAATATTTTATAAGGAAACGGAAAAATTAAAGTAATTTGAATCTTGGGTTTGTAAATTGAAATAAAATTAATTGAATTTGTGTTTTTGTGTGTGTGTGTGTGTGTGTGTGTGTGTGTGTGTTTCTTCGTTACATATCCAAAGGATTACAGTAAAAGCTTCATTAAAGTAATAGCTTTCTCAATATAAAAGAATATACAGACACAAAAATCTGTTTAAGGAATTACTTCGCCAACTTCATGCAAAAAAGAATTTTAATAGAGCTGATAAGTGCTTTGTAAAATACTCTTCAGTGCCTAAAGAAAAATAACAAGCAAATGAAGAAGAAAGAAGAAATTTTCCTTTCCCATTTTTTTCAACTGGCATACATTTATTTGCAAATACCTGAAAGCTGATATATATTTCATGGAAAACAATATACAAAATATATGATCATTTTTTTAAATGTCCCTGTTATTTAAAAATTAAATAACGCGAACGTCGAGAGCTAATGTACAATCTGTATAAGGAAAAATAAATGAAGCAGTGAAATATTACTGTATTGCGATTTTTCAGAAACTGCAGAGACTATTCGCATATTTTTTGGATGTGTTAATTATCGTCCCCTTCGCGGCAGTTTTGTTTTCGTGCAAAATGGTGCTTTTAAATAAGGAATGGATTGAAGGCTATATTTGTGCTCTTTCCACAGGAAATTATTCGTATTTGGTTATTTAAAATCCCTGTAAAAGTTATGGTTTTCGATATCTAAAGCTATGATTTGTAATATCATTAACAAGAAAGGGAAAAAAAGGTGTAAGTTTGGCTTCAAGTGGAAAAATAGTATCATATAGATATCCAAGAAAAACAGAATATTTCGAAAATTGCAAAGGTAAGATCTTTCATGTTAAAGAAAATCCGCGAACTCAAAGGATAATTGAAAATTTATTAAAATTCTCAGTGTCAACTTTAAAGAAAGTGATTAATGCTGATCTGAATCTATAATTTGTATCGTCTTTTTCCGCGACATATCGCCGAATGCAGAACGCATTTCAGAATTCTCTATGAAAAACACATATCTAAACAAATATGAAAAACTACCGTCACAATAGAATCTTGGATATATTTTGCAGCAAAAATAGATTAATTTATTATCATGAAAGAGAAGGAGATAAAGTCTTAAAACATGGTTCAACGACTCTAAGCAAAGTTTTCCGAAGCGGTTTATGATTGTTGCTGGGTTTTCATATAACGGCACATTTAAAATAAAGAGAGTAGATCAAAATGTTAAGATCAATTCACATAGTGTCAAGACTATATTTTACACCCAATTTTCAAATATAAAATATCTTCTCTTTACCTACTGTTCATCAATAAATAGAACTGCATCAAGATAAAGAAGCAGCCACACATCAAAATCCATTGTTAATCTTCCTGGAAAAATTGGGAAAAGAACCAGGTAGCAAGACCATGCTCTTCATTTATATCCTTACTAAATCCCCTGATGGATTGTTTCGCTTTTGGACTTTTAAAAAGCGGATTCTCCAAACGTCGATCTACACCCCTTCTTGGACTTTGGGAAGCTGTTCAAGAGGAATGGGATGAAATACCTATTTCGATACTACAACAGGCTTAATTATCTTGGAAATTATAGAGTAGAAAGATAAGGAAAACGAATAAGGGTAATTAGAGAGAACTTTTAAGACACAAAAATTTGAGGTAAAATATATCTGTAAATACAATGCAAATCACTTAAAAAATGTGCGAACAGCTTTTGTACTTCCCCACAAAACTCTTCCCCACGAAAAGAAAATGCTAATGAACATCTATAAATTTCTATATGATTAAAAGTATATATATGTGGACTCGGCGTCTAGGGGATTTTATAGGCTGACGGTACATATCAAGGTGACTAAAGTAGTTTATTTAGATATTGGTGAAGATACATTAGTGGCTGTTTACATTGGTGACTATTTACAAATGAAAAAAAGAGTGATAATCAAGAAGATGCATCTTTGTTGTCTAATCATTACGTCTTAATCGAAAACACAACCGCTCGTCTCATCTTCCATCATCAATCTCTCTCGCGATACCGTTAGTCGTGTTGAGTTGTTGCCGTCCTGTTATTCACATATATCTCGTGCATTTATACATAATTAAAAGCAGTAATGGGTAACGAAAGTCACTAAAATCATTTTATCACTTGAAGCGATGTTCCACGCAAGTCCAGAGAAAAAAGAAAATACTTTTTAAATGACGTAAAATATTTACTCTTAGTAAACCTGTTAGTGCTCATTAGTTGCATCATATATTGTCTGCGTTACCACCAAAGATCTTAGATTCAGTCACCAAATGGAAACATCTGATCACACCAGTCAAAAGTCGACACAGGCTGTAATGTCTAGTTACTAAACTTTCAGAGTGAATTCTGTAGTAAGTGAAGGAACCAGACAGGAGGAGAAGGGTTAAAAGAACCCTTTATTAAACTCTTTAAAAATCGACACTGCGTCGACTTGACGCTAACAGACTGCACCTCGCTCGGGCAGTAAGTCAACTAACAAGAATTAAACTTAAAATTCAAAGATATTAACACAACAGTAGACTTTTCCCCACGCCTCAGATAATCCTGTTACCTAAAACCACGTCGAAGTCTCGTGGCAGCAAAGTAAAAGCAGTTACGCCACTTTAACCAGCAATAAATGCAGAAACAAAACCTCACGCTACAAACGTACAGTGCTTGCCCACTCTTTTTTAACTCTCCCTTTTAGAACTCACCTTTCAAAAAGGTAGAATTTGCATTCCTTCACGCGCGCTACCAAATTTAAATATCATGGCATTGACAGTTAGGGGAATGAAGGCAGTTAGGGGAAGAATGAAAGAAAGCATAAACTTAACTGGTTAGTGAAAATAAATATAAATCGCTACAAAGCATTGGAAAAAAATATTTTTATATCTCAACAAAAAAAAATATTTTCATCATATGTGGAATGAAACTAGTTTCTTATTGTGAGAGTCTTATGCTTTGTCTGTATCAGAATCCATCATACAGCAATAACATCTATTTTTAGAGGCTCCAAGCGATGTATATTGTAAAATCTTTTTGTTCTTTTGTTCTAAACTGCAGAATAACTTTCTATTATTATACAATATTTTATTGGCAACAAAAGGTAAACAAGCCCACATTTATAACGTTGTTTTTACTCATAGCATTCTTACAAAAGCTTAGGCGTTGAACTAGTGCAGACATATTGTAGCCCTAAATACCAGTACATTTCTCTCTTGGGTTTTAGATATCGTAGAATTCTATTCCCTTCGTTATATTGTCTATACGATATTGTCTTCGTTGTTATTTTAGTATGGCCTCATTCAAAATTCAAATATCAACTAAAACAGCTCGCTTTAATTTATTGACAAGATATGTAGAATAATGCTTGTCAGGGGAGACGCACATTTCATTTAATTCCAAGTGTAAGTCTCCCATCTTTGTACTGGAATCCTTCATTAAATTTCTATATAACAGATCAAAGCCACTTCACAGCATATTTCACGCAAAAAATATGGAAAGTTTAGCACCTATATATGGGAGGAAAAGAGCACACTTGCCTCTTTAACAGAGAAAACTCACATAAAATCTCCACAAACTCTGAGCTTTTTCTCATTCAAAAACATTGATCTCCTTCCATCCAAAAGTTTTTAATAAAAGACAAACATCAGTATCCTAAATTTCAAACAGTTATGAACCAACTCTCTTCCTTAGACTTTTGTCAAGTGCAAGCTCCTAAATACTTCATAAAATTAACAAACTGTTCGATCCCATAGTTATGAACAAAAAATTCCATTTACAGACCTTACGAACTATAATGACCGACTTCAACCTACCATTTCTAGTGCATTTATTTAATTTTAGGAGTCTATTTTCAAAATTATTTTCTGTACATCCAATTAGATAATTGTCTTTATAAATTTATTTTATGTACAAATCATGGTCTTTACAGAATTATTAATTTATCTTATGAGTTACATGTAATAAAATCTATATTCCATACATATGACCTAAATACGTTGTCCACGGGGTTATATTGCTTCTCCGTTTTTTAACATCAAAATTTAATTTTATTTGTCGTGAAAATCTGATAAATTTTTCAAAGGCTCTGAACTCTCAAATTCACAATTTGTTTTATTATTCTCAAGAAATTTGATCCCTAGATGCACATTCAATATTATTAAGACAGTTCATTATACCATTGTGTTCTCAGCAATTATTTTATCATTTCCTATTAGGTTTTTGTTTATCTAATTCTTTTCTTACACTAAAACATGTATTCTCAACTTAATTTTAGGCCTCTAAATCTCATTAAAATCGTATTGTTACCCATTATGCCAGAGTGATGTTTATAATAAATACTGGATGTTGCAAGTACAGTGAAATCTCCCGAAGAACCATGCCAAGTAAACTTTAAACCCTTTGGAATGCTCCATTTTCGCCAAGACACAAGGGGGCTTCGAGGTAAAGACACAATGATTAACACTGCATTTTCAATGTTCATTTTGTATCGTGAAGAATACAACCTTCAATAACATGCTGATACGCCCATGATGAATAGTTTCAGACTTGCATAAAGGTGTCGGTCTCTAAAGCATGACATCATTATGATATTTCCGGAGTGGGCATGAAAATTGCCCGCTTTTATGGTATGGATTGAAGAATTAGATCTAAGAGTTATGTATTTGCGATGAGCTAACAACAATGATGTTATCATTATTACAATTATTTTGTCTTTCATTTTGATCGGGGGCGGCGAGTGTCATTAAAATATTTTCTTCCAATTAGTATATTGTTTTTTGCTACATGAATCTTACAATTATAATAAATGTTTCCTTAGTTTTTCCAGCACCGATAACAGGTGACTGGATAGCGCTAAGACCTCTGTCACATCGGAAAAATTTCCCGAATTCCCGATAGTCCTATCAGCCCTTTCCTTAAGCAGTCGCCATAAATCAAGTAAAAAGAGCCCGTTACTTCATACAGTTTTCGTTATTGAACAATATTCCTAATCTCACTGTTATTATCGATCATCGAGGTATCAAACTTATCCGCGTACAGCATGTATGAAGCATATTTGGGATCAGTTATATTTGGGATCAGTTTAAAGAAATCTCCGTTACATCAATTTGGTGAGGAAAGATCGCCGAGATGCCTTGATTCATGCAGCATGCATGAAGCATACTTAAATGAGGATTAAATGATCTCCATCATTCTCCCAGAATTTCAACTAGCAGCAAGTATGGTGAGCCCCTTGGTAACTAGGTGTCATTAAAGAACAAAAGTCAACGCATTACAGAATATTGAATAATTACTGTCCCAAACCTTAAGTCTAAAACAGAGTTGCCAGAAAATTACAAAAAGGAAAATAAAAGTGTTTAGGATAATAACAAGCAGATGATGTCCTAGTATTTGGAAGATGTTTTTATTCACAACAGTACGGAATTTAATTGCTCATAATCCGGAACAAATAAATATTATTAGATAATTCCTTAAAAGCAAATTGCCCAGTCTTAAAAATAAATTAAGTACAAAGTCTTTAAACTACTGTTTCACAATGACTGTTATCGAAATACGAGAAATTATAAACAAAACCAAGCAGCACGAACACTGCAAAATGCGACTTTTATATGAACAGGAACAGCAAGAAATAGACAGCGAAAGTGAATGTATGATGGATAGAGAGGCAACTTTCAATTTCCATAACCATTATTTCCATAATTTCCAAAAATATTCTTTTAATTTCCATGACGAAATAATGGTATTCTCCAGATTAAACGGCTTTAAAATACCGGTAAATTTTAACAATATTTTAACATGTATATTGATAAATGTACTATTCCTCTTTAGTATATTTTAAATAACCCTTGAATTATCCATGATTTTGTGTTAAGCGTGGACTACAACACCGGTTGTTCGAGAGTTTGTGCTAAGCAGATTTGTGCTAAGAGTTGATATAATACAAACAAAATACACATTCAACAGTTATAATGGACACTCATGTTCGTGTGTAACACTCATGTGAGTCTGAAGGTCTGAAACAGCGGTTGCAGAATACATAAAAGAAATGGATTAATAGGGGGTATGGTCCACTTTTACAACCATACAGAGTGATGTTATACTGGAAATAAGGCAGTTTATCAGTGCCTGTGGCAATTGGTCCCACTCATTCAGCAACGCTGTTTTCAGTTCCCGGCTGGTTTTCGGAGAGGGGTTGCTAGTTGCAATTGCCCTCCCCAGAGGGTCCCAGGCATGCTGTATAGGATTGAGGTCTGGAGACCTGACTGACAAATCCATCCGGCGAATATCCTCTCGAGAAATTCGTCGACCAGAAGAACTCTATGTGGCCTCGCGTTGTCGTCGTGTAAGATTAACTCAGGGCGCACTGCACCCCAGAAAAGGCGCACATAGGGCTCCAAGACTTCATCCATTTACCTCACACCAATCACAGAGCCTCTGTCAAAGACGTGGAGAGGTGTGCGGCCATCCAACTTGATGCCTGCCCAGACCATTGCACCGCCACAGCCATAATTGTTGATTTCGCGCACATTGGAGGGTTAGTTGCAGATTCCTGGCTCTTTCCATATGAAAATAAGGCGAGAATCGGTACTTATGCTAAAACAGATCCCGTCGGTGAACAGAACGGTCGCCCATTGCTCCGTACTCCAATCAGTATGCTGCCTAAACCCTGCTAATCGGACTGTTCTGTTCTTAGACGTGAGCGGGACGCAAGCAGCCGGTCTTCTGGAAACAAACCCTCTCTCATTCAGTCTTTTGGAACAGTCACGCTTGTTACACGGGTTACTGTGGCTGTATATAGGTTCCGAGAGAGCTCAGAAGCTAAAGCCCCTCTGTTACGCCTCTCTAAAATGGACAAATAGCGATCTTTTATGCCCGTCGTGGCTCTTGGACGACGTTGCCCAGGCTTTTTTTCAATGGAACCAATATTCTGGAACTGTTTCCATAGGTTAAACACGACACTGGATGTTAAAGTAAACTCTCTGCATATCTGGACTTGCAGTTGGCCTGCTTCTAGCCTCTCCACAATTCGCCACCTCATTCCATCATCTAAATGTTGTGGTTACTCATTTTTACTTTTCCGATGATGAATTTAACTGTTGGAAGATAACATCGAGAAATTCGCCGAGGTGGGTGCTAGCGAACGCAATTCGTTTCACCCTCCACGCGCTTATGAAGCCTGTTTTTCTACTGGCTCCGCCTATACACACGTGTTCGTTTACGAATTTGCCATACAAGATTTGCATGTTTATCTGGAAGCAGTGGTTTTTATTTCAGTTGAGTTCGTTTCCTGCAATTCGATGAAACATCCAAATTCTCTTAATTTATTTCACCAGTGTATTTTTAATCTAATATATACCTGTTAGTGATTGTGTCAATAATTGAATAGTTTAATTGCTAATTTTACACAAGCATTTTGATTTATACGAATGTCTTCTGATGTTACTGCCATTTGATTTGATCCAATATGATTAAAATCTCTAATTTCTCCGTATTTCTTTGCAACGGTGTGAGACAGTACTTGTGTTCTTTAATGCTTGATTTTATTTAGATAGAAATTTATTTATCATGAGTATTTTAGAATGAACACATGTATTTATAAAAGAGGAAACTTAAAATGATAACAGATGTAAAAAATTATAGACTTAAGCAGCTTTTATGTTGCTTTATAAGCTTAAAATTTCGGCATCTATTAAAAATCTAAAAATCTCCAATTTTTGATTCTGCGTTGTTACGAACTGGCATTATGCATCATGTAAGTAAAGTAAACCTTGTCGTTCTTGTTAAAAAACATTGAATGAAATATCATCAGATGCTGCACAGACGGAAAATATTTCTTCTAAGAAAAGAATGGAGTTTCTTATCGATCCTGTTTCTGAGATCTTTATTATTCTGCGAATCAATAACTTCCATCTGAAAATTTTTAAACCTTACGAAGTATAAAAATACAAATCTAAATATTTCAGTATACCAAAATGGAGTTATTGTTCGGCATTGAAGTCGATAAGGGTTATAAATATTTTTCGCGAACATTTTTATGATATTTTGAACATTTCCTTGAAATCTTTTTATTTAGACATAAAATATTTGCTTTTAAATATGTCACAATTACTAATGGTCTAGTGGCATTATGGAAAAAACACAAAAGACTACAATAGTTTACTATCGAAATATTCAGAAATGCAAAAATCGATAGTCTGATATTTCAAACAAATTTTCTTCATTCATATTTGCTTATAGGTCTAGATCGGAGATTCTTAACCTTTATTTTGTCGCGGCACAATTCTAATGATTTCAAAATTTAGCGGCACACAAAGAAAACGATAAGTTTAAAAGTTATTTATTTATCTGTAATACTCTCTGTAAAATAGTTTATGATAGTAATTGTGAATGTAAAATAAAATAATATGTACCACAAAAGCAGCAGTACGTTTATTAAGAATTGAATTACTAGTTAATAATAAGAATGCTTTTAATGAGAAATTTGAGCTTGATGTTTTGTGATACTTTCATTTATATTTGGTCGTTAAAATGACACTACTACTCTCATATCGTCTTCTACATTTAGCAGTCTCGATCTTTTATTCGGTTTTTACGTTGATTAATACTGAAAATCCAAATTCATACAAAATAAGATGTAGAAAATTGTAATCATATTTTTAAAGCTGTTTTGGCCATCATGGGATAATCGCATCTACCGTTAATCCAAAATGAATTAATTGATGCTTCAGAATATTTTAAAATTAAATCTCGATTTTTAGAAAGCGAAATTAGTTCTTCTTCATTCAAAGTTAATTCAAATACAGAAGTGTTCGTTATCACAAATGAATTACGAAACCAATAAAATTTTTTATATCCAAATTTGGGAAATAATGAATAATTCTCACCTCTAATGTTGTCAAATGATCAATAACAATTTTATGAATAGTTTTATTAAAATCATTTGGAACCGTCTCAAACTTTTCCAAATTGCCTTCCTGAGCTTTATTCTTCCACAAAGTTATTTGTTTTCGGAATCCCACCAGTTTATTTGTTAAGTTTGATATATTTTCTGTCGGCTCTTGCGTACTTGAATTTATGTTATTAAAAATAACAAAAATGTCTGATAAGTAACCTAGTCTCCCATCTGTACCAATCAGAAATTCTCAATTTAAATTATGTACAGAACATGCGAGAAAATGCTCCGAAATGCTGTCTCCTCCAGAGCACCAAAATCGGCTTGGATAAAACAATTGGAGCGCTTATTAATGTCTTAAAACCGAATTTCGCCAGTTCTCATGCGTACCGCATACAAGGATTAAACCCATTATAATTTTTACTATATGCATTTCTAAAATTTGGTGGCACACTTTAAGAATTTGGCGGCATAGAAAAGTGCCGTGGCACAGTGGTTGAGAATCACTGCTGCAGATATTTGAACATGAGTTCAGAAAAAGCATCTGTCTCAGGGTAACAGTCTGCTTCTGGTCTGTCTTAGGGTGAGAACTATTCTAACAGAAAGAAAAATTAATATAAAGTAAATCAAGAAAGAAAATACTTGAATATGAATTAAATAACAAATATTATTATTATTGCTTACTTTTATAAATAATTCACGGAACATTAGTTAGCTTTGTTTTTGCATAATTAGTTTAATTGAATACTTATTCGTGAACTCCAAAAACAGGAGGTACAATTATATTTTATCTTTAACAAATGCCAGCTGAAATTAGTAGTAATTAAATTAAAGACATCAATTCATTTTTAAAAAAAGAATGGCGAATAATTTTTGCACTGTTCTTAGAAAAGCAGATGTTTATTTCTGTAGTCTGTCATACTTAGACGTACTACTTTCACTGATATAATTTGTGTTACAATTAATGTATATATCTACATACATTACTTTTGTTAAAATTAATGTATATATCTATATGTATAGTGGATAATCTGTAAGATGCACAAAAGAAAGTTACGGCCACTATTTAATCCACTTTTAGTTATTAAAATTTAATTGCAATTAATTTACTATTCTATTTAATTAACTATGAATATAATGCAAGTAATATTTAACATTCAGTTTCAGAAACGTATTATTTCTCTAACTGATAATTAACAAAATAATATAACATTACGAGATATGAATATGACATATGAAATGACGAATAAAAACTAAAAATAAATTAGCAGATATTTTTAATTTAATTAAAGATAAATTTTATACCTTCAAGCCTCGTTTAATCTATAAATGTAAAATTTAATTGAATTATATATAAAAAGAATATTTTAGCCACACTGTTTCCCTGTAATGCACTAAAAATAAAAATAACATTTTTGTTAGTCCAAAGGGGCAATTTGTCCTGAAGGACAATTAATTTCTTTTTGGCATTTTGCGTTGAAAACAACAAACGGTGAATCACGATTTAAACTGTTGCCACCAAATATTAGAGCCATGCATTCATTATATTTAAGGAAATTAAATAATGAAGAACCTGCATGAATGTATGCATTTACGTTTCTCGCATTGTGATAAAACAACAGCATCTAGACACATTAAAATTTGAATATCGCAATCTGCCACAGACTATGGGAATGTGGAAGCCCTAATTTGAATTTTAAATTTGCTTTATAATCGATTTTATATTTTGTAACACTATAATTTTGAATCCCTATAAACGGCTCGATCACTTTTCAAATTGTTGCCACGAAATGATATCGCCCTGTAATTTATTTAAAGAAATTAAATAATGAAGAATATGCATAAATGTATGTATGTTTCTCGCATTGTGATAAAACGACGGTACCTAGAGCCATCGAATTTTGAATAATGTAATCCTCTTCCGAATATGGGCATCTGGGAGCCCAAATTTGGAATTTGGAATTTGTTTTATAATTAATTTCGTATTTTGTAACACTTCAACGAATTTTTGATTAACAAACTCAATGATTTCAAAGGGAGCAATGGCAACACTGTACAAAAAAAAACTATCTCCAACGCACGAGACTCTGTATCGGAAATTCTAAAGATATGCTCATTTTAAAATTATTTTGCGGTACTGCTGTCAAACTGAGTTTTATGGTTTGAGTACGTAGAAAATTAAATTGTGTGAAAATAGCAGAGACATAAACGAATATACCATTAAAAATTTAAACATTTCATCCTTCTTCAATATGACATTTCCACGTTTTTCTTAGATTTCTGTTAATATCAGAATATAATTTTTTAGAGATGCTCATGGTTTCATTTTTAGTCACATTTCACCAATAATAGTTTTATAGATAAAAGATTCCTTTTCTAGTGTATTTGCATTAACCATGTAGTATTTTAAACGTTTGTATGCATTTCGGTTTACAAATTATAATCCAATGAATGAGGTAAAATAATTCTGAAATGTTTGTGCCTCTGAAGGAAAAAAATTCGGCGTGTAATTATCATAGCAGTGAAATACATGGTGAAATCTTCTTTTCATATGTGCCAAGCTTTAGAATATTTTGTATTTCTCTTTTTTAAGTTTAAATTAAAAGTCTTATTTAGTTACCAGGCTTTTATCAGGCAATTTATTAATTTGGAAAAATCTCCCGAAATCGATTGTGTTAGAGATTCAAAACAAATTTCGTTTGGAATATTGTTTACTGATCCACCTGCACGTGTGAATTCTGCAAATGAATAATTCGACCGTTAAACAAGAATGTGTAAAAAAAATTCGAAAAGAAAGCCCCACAGGATTAAATAAATATCCATAATGAACTTCTAACATTTTTATGGTTTCAGACTATTTAAAAATACCAAACTGCTATTAACTTAAAGACAGCCAGATAACTCATGTTCTAATCTTACTTTCTAACTACAGTAAACATAAACTCGAAAGTGAAGGTTTAAAATAAAGTATATTTATTGGTATGCTGTGTGGGGGGATAATGGGATAATTCTATATCTTCCGTCCTACTGGGCCGGTTCACGAAATTCAAATTGCGTTCTCGAAAGCGGGACATAGAATATATATAAGATTTATATATAGCATTGTTCTAACATCGGTATTTTGATACAAAATCGGACTTTTTTAGAAATAACATATACAAAATCGGACTTTTTTAGAAATAACATACCAGTGTTTTCCATATACCGATTCGACGACTCAAATTATGCCTAAATATTAAATTTTGGTAACTTTGGTGCGACACTTGCGGAGAAGTTCAAAAATTTATCTTGGCATAATTTCTTTTCAGTTTGCACCAAGATTGTTGAACTTCTTAGTTCCTCCACTTGGCGAAATTCTTAATATATGGCAACTTGTTTTACTTTCCCTTTTTACATTGTTCACGAGGGGGGAAAATTCACATCGTTCCTGCTTTCAAATAATTTTAACAAAGTGCCTAAAACACATTTGGTGTTTTATCGCTTTCACCAAATATGCCAAATTTCAAAATGCCCTAATATATAAATTCACGTATATCTTTGGGAATGTTGAATAAAAAACTCTAATTTTTCGCAGGTATGCTTAGATACATGCACATTAAGATGATGGTAAGAATTTTATAGATTATAAATTAAAATTGTTTTCGGAAAATTTATAACAGTTATTTAAAAATACAAATTTTAAAAAGAAATCATAAAAAAATGGGCGAATTTTGTTTGGAATGAACCTAAATTTCGAAATGTGAAAGAATCAAGCAAGTTTAATAAAAAAAGATATTAATAAATATATATGAAATTCAATTAACACTAAGAAGCTAAAATTTTGAGAGCTAATGCTTTAAAAACTGCTCGTACGATTTTCACAAAACTTGGCAGTGTGGCATAATTTGAGTAGTACAATGGAAATAAAGAGAACAATTGGCATGACATTTCAGAAAAAGTCCGATTTGTGTAAAAATACCTATATTATAACAATGCTATGTATAAATCTAATACATATCCTAAGTCACGTTTTCGAGACATGAAAAACACAAGTTGAATTTCGTCAATCGGCCAAGTAGAACGGGAAATTTAGAACTGTCATCTTTCCCCCCCCACACACACACACAGTATACATTATTCGGCTGACACATAGGATTACGTAAGCATTGAGGTAATTTACAAGTATAGTAAATTAATTGTCAGATGGGTTTTTAAAAACAACAGTGATGCTTTTAAAAATCTATCAAAGGTACAAATTTTGTGAATAGAGCCATTTCATAACATTTTATTGACTTTGTGAGTGGAGGCAAATTGAAATTTGTAAAAAGTAGTTATTGAGTTGCAAAATTTAAGATCAGGAAAGAAATTATCAATTTTCATAATGACGTTCTAGCATCATTAGTAATGTTAATATTAAAAATTATATTTTGTAACATTAATAAAACCAGTTTAGAAATGTATACACAAGCATTTATGCTTAAACTGGCAATTAAATTATTTTATCATTAAAATAATTTAATGGAAGTAAATATAATATCTTTAATTCTTTGCTCATTTTGCTCTAAGAAGTAGTTGTCACTATTTCAAATAATCTTTAGTTACAGGCGCAGAATATGTGCATTGCAAACACAATGAAATAATACAAACCTCTAAAATGGATTTGCTCCATTAAATACACAATTCATTAAAAGCACATCAATTAACGCCAGAGCATACAGGGTTATTTAAAAAGAAAGAGCAGATTTCGAACATTTATTTCTTCCAAACTACAAAAGATAGAAACATGATTCTAACGTTAATGGATAGAGAAAAGTTTACAATTATGGTATGCATTCAATATGAGCACCATGTGTTACACGACAAATGTCAAAACGGTGGCTCATTTCTTGCCACACACGAATCAGCTGGTCTTTGGTCGACGATAAAGTTGATCTTCTTCTCCTCCTCTTCCAATCCAACGTCCTGGAATGGTGTTATTCAAGCAACGTCGAACGTGTCGAGAGAAATGAGGCGGGGCACCATCTTGCACGAAGATGAAGTCATCTGAATCATCTTCAGTTTGGGGAAATAACCAGTTTTGAAGCATATCTAATCCATGATTGGAACTTTTACCCGTACTAATAATAAATTGTACACTTTTCTCTATCCATTAACGTTAGAATCATGTTTCTATCTTTTGTAGTTTGGAAGAAATATGTGTTTGCAATCTGCCCTTTCTTTTTGAATAACCCTATATATTCAACTGCCAGGTTATCATTGCTACTCTTTACCAACATAGTTCACCACCACAGATTAACCTTTATAGTCCTCAAGCTCCAGACCTGGCAAGGCTTGTCATGTAGACTTTTGGTTCCATTTAGCACATTTCCCATGGATAATACATAAGCGTGAGAAAAAGAAAGATATTAAACGGATAACTAAAGGATAAAGGCGTTTATTATAGCTAGTTACAGCTAAACGATTTTCAATTTTCGTCACAAGGTATGATTACTGAATAGGTTAATAGTAATATCAGAGAGTAGATAAAGGTTTCGCTCCACTTTAATATCAGGGCCCACCAGCTCCGAGCGGTAAAATCGATGAACACTAGTAGGTCGAGCCGAGGTTCGACTCCCGCGAACGGGCTGCCTGCATGGGCGTTTTCGTAGTTTACCCATGTATAACGTGTATACAAGCCAGTTTCCGCTAGAAAGTCTCCCACAAACACATCCCTCCTCTTAGGCAGATAGCCCTCAAGGCTTTGCCATAATAGTAACACCGGAAAATCAGGACCCTATTACCTGGCTTTCTCAAGGATCGCCCTACATAGAATATGATCCTCGCCGCCAGAGGCAATCCTCGAGGCCGCGATCCAACCGGTGAAGCCGACGAACCCCACTAAGTCGGGATGCAACATCATGCAGCATCACTCGACTCCAACAATAGGGGCGTTTCCCCTCGGACGACCAACGAAATCTGACAATATAGCTCCACCACAGACACGACAGTACCAGTACGGTCCTGCCAAGCCTGAACCAACCTATGAATAAACTCGCGCTCTAGTCCTGTGAAGTCAACTTATATATCCCCTTGTTTGAGACTGTCTAAGTACAGATCTTAGCCAGTATTTCCCAGGAATTCTTCTGATTCAACCCCGGTGGGTGGAGCTTTGCCATAACAATAAAAAAAGTCAATATAAACCTCTTTATAAGGTATTTCTCCCGCCTTCTTAGTATGCCTTCGGGGTGCAGTGGTCAACACGCTCGGCGCGTCAACGAGAGTTTCGTGGTTCGAGCCTGGCGATGGCATCGCTGATTTTTCATATCCCCTGCTTCAAAATAAACCTAATGTCACTACAGTGGGGCCCGAACTAAAAGGGTGGTGGATGCTGATTCTTCACCAGCAGGATTTGGCCATTGGGTCACCTAATCCTCAATCGCCCTTTAAAAGGAGCAGTATATAAGGTATTTTTCCTGTCTTCTTAGCATTCCTTCGTGGTGTAGTGGTCAGCACGCTCGGCGCGTATTCCGAAGGTCCGTGGTACGAGTTCCGGTGAGGACAATGCTCATTTTTCACATCTCCTGCTTCAAAATAAACGTAATATCTCTACAACTTTACAATCACCATAGTTTTCACAGATATATCTCATGTGAACACTATTGATTACGTGACGGCAACTGACCATGCCACAATTAGAAATATTTTAATTAACTATGCGCTTTATAGGAAGGCATTGAGTTGAAATCTAGCTAAAATGCAAATCATGGTAAGTAATAAAAATAACAGCAATTTTAAAGTGAGATTTTCCTAATAAGAAATGATATAAAAATGTCTAAAACTAAATTTTAATTTTATTTTAGAAATACATACAAACGCATATACGCAAAAGTGAAGACAGGATTATAAAAATATTTATTTTAGTGACTTTCTTTTATCTAGAGCAAAAAGTCTCATTTAAATAATTTTTTCATCCAAATGAGGTTTATACGTATCTAAAAAGGGAGTTTTATTAAGTTTCACTTTTAAATTCAATTTGCTTTCTTTATCGTTTATTTTTTTACAAAAAATACTCTTTAAGGAATTTCTATATATAAGATAAAGAATATGTAAAATAAAATTATTATTTTAATTTGAAACATATACTTGTGTTTCCTTTCAATCCTAAACATAGTAGGAAGATGTAGGAAATTTACCTGAATTGCTTCACTTCAAAGTTAATACTTGTCACATGATTCTTACATAAAGGCTAAAGCACTTAGATAGCGTAGAAAGCATTTAACGCAATAATATATTTCAATGTTTAAATGTTGTAAACCAAAAACTGTTATTAATTGCAGAAATAAAGTGGAAATATAACAACTAAGATTCATAATATAACCAATACATTTCGTTCTCTCTATACATATATATGTATATATACAGATAAGATAAAAAAATTGTAACTGGGAATTATATATTAAATTAGCAACAGCCGTTTAATTCTGCTTTTTAATTTGGGCACTTCTTCCCTCTCTATTCTAAAAATAGTAATAGCGTTTCCGAAACTGCATAATATCTGAAAACGTAATCCCCCATTATGTTACCTTAACCTTCTGCAGAGTTGCTTTTACCTGAATTTCAATCGAACACCAAGTGAGGTTCTCAACACCTTAAACATATTCAACATTAACAGCAAACGAGTAGCATGTTCAGTTTGCCTCGCGACTGACCGCAACATTATTCGAACACTATTTTCTGGTCAGGGAAACAGAAAAGAACTTTAAAAATCATGGGATTTAATTGTTGCAGATAAATTGTATTAAACTTTGGATTTTGAAATGAAAGAATACATAGTTGTTCGCGAGGGAAAAACATGATTTAATCTAGCCCAGTTAGGGCGAGAATGTGATTTATACTTCTCATCCCGAGGAAACTCACTGTCTGAAATACATAACCCTGAAGTTCAGTTTAAAGAATTAAAAGTACCAGGTGTTCAAAACCAAACTGTTAAGAATGACTCGTTCCGTCGAAATAAACATTAAAGCAAATTTGATATGATTCCATCGGCGCCAGAGAGATCATGTTATGCTGTGAGGGAAAAGGCGAAAATTTTCACTTTGCTAGAGATTATGTAAAACGGTTTAAAAAGCAAACCAAATCAAATAAGGAAAAGGAAAGAAGAACCAAAATCAGTATTAATAACGTCATTTGTATTCGAGAGTTGCAGTATGTTGATATTTTAGTAGAAAATAAATAAAATAAAGTCACTTATCATTCAGGTGTTTAAGTTTCAATTGTAAATTCATCATTAATTGGAATAAAAACACCACTGGAGGGTAAAATAATACTTAGCCCTTGTCTTGATGATAAAAACGAGACAAATATCGCTAAAGCAGGATTATCTCTGAATTACAATTCACCAAGATTGGTAAACATCGTTGCAACAGTAAATAAGCTATCTTTTCCTTTAATTTTACCGCCAAATATTTATTCTCAACTTCTAAAAGTAAGCCAGGAAGGAAAACATAAAACACCATTTCCTAACACTAGAAATTATTTCCAAACTGATCGACATAGGACTTCTATTTCTCCAACAAGGAGTGAAAGAAGAAAAGGAGCTAGTGAAATGAAAAAGAAAGAGAAGTTCTGGAAGTTTCACCGAGACTTCATGAACCTCATCGGGGCAATCGATATCGCAACAATGATTATGACAAGATACAAAGCAGCCGAGCTTCAGAATCTCAAAACGTCAGAAGTCCATCTCCACATTTTGAAAGAAGAAGTAGCAAAAAGTAAAAGAATAAACCTAAGGTATCTCCGGGCTTTCACCTAAACGGAGACTTCCTGAAGCTAGGAGTTCAAGTAGTGATAGATCTAATTTAAATCTTAGAATAAGAATTCCAAGAACTCCAAAAATCTTGTTGTTTGATCTCGAAAACAAAGACAATGGGCTCAAAGTTTCTCGGTCGATAGCAGATTAACTGATGTACAAAGTAGTCGAGGTAAAAGACATAAAAAGAAAAAAGATGTTCCCAAAAATGAAAATTACAAGCCTGGCGATGGTGGACCACTTACGCCACCACCTTTAAGCAGTATAAATCGTACAGCTTTAATGCCGGTTATGCAGTCATCTAATAAATCAAAGCAACGAAATGATCCAGTAGGAATAGAATAGCTTCACCATTGTTGCCTTCTCATAATTCAAGATCAAACGTACAGTCTGTGAAACGTCTTGATTCACATCGTTATCCGGCTGAAGAAATTGCAGCTGACAAACATCGAGCTGATGCTAGATCAAACCTTTATTCGAGAAAAGATGCAGGAGATTTGTTTCCATTACATAAAAGAACTAGCAGTCATTCTGATTTGTTACATAATGCTCCAGTAAAATATACATATTATCGACACCTGACATAGAAGAACTCCTAAACTTCGCAATCCAGGAGAAACAGACTATTTGTGAAGAGGCCAACGTGAATACCTTCAAAGTGCAAGAGCGACGTCGTAAAACTGTTCCACTCTACAAAGTCAACGACTTAGTTAGCTATACAAAGTATCCGGTATGGAGGAGATCTCAAGTTAAGATCCAAGTTCTTAGGATCCTACAAAGTGGTCATGGTAAAGCCACATGAAAGCTACGATGTAGCAAAATTAGGACGTCATGATGGGCCTGAAGCAACATTTCACTTCGGCTGTCCACATGATGCGTTGATCTGATGGAATTGCAACCTGAGGCCATTCTATTGCAAACTGTTTCTTCCAGTATCTCCTTTTGGTATTTACAACTATCATTTCTTTTTAAATTTGTTATTATTCTTCTTCATTTTATGTGTTTCAGTGTTCGGAGGTCCTCACATATCGATAGACGAAAATAGAGCCTCAGATGAGTTAACAACTAGCTGCCCATTTAAATTCATCTTTAATGTCTTGTCTCTTGGAAAACATTATGATACTATTAACATAGCACTTGCATCTAAATGTAATATGAACGGTGAGCTGCGTGAACATGCCAGGACTGCTTTGGGTGAGATAAAATCTCTTATAATTAAAAATTTTGAAAGATTACAAGCTGCTAATTATCGCGAAGCTTGCGTGGCAAGTTTGAAAACCTCTGTTATGAAACCTTCTTATGCTCAGGTGGTATCGCAATCTACGGGAGAAAATGTAAACAAACAATCAAATGATTGTAATTTACTTGTTTCGGCAGCTGCTGGATTGGAAAACTTTACATCCCTTGATGTTAAAAAACTTTTGAAGGAAAAAGTTAATCCTACAGAAAAGAAATTAGGTATAAAAAATATTAGGACGATTTCTAATAACAGAATTTTAGTGCAATGCTCTTCCTCAACTGATCGTGATAAACTAAAAGATGAAATCAACAACAAACCTGAGCTAATTTCTTCTCTTCCAAGACAGAAAAATCCTGCTCTACTTATTAAAAATGTGCCAAATGGAATTGATGATAAAGATGTATTAACTGTTCTCTTTGATCAAAATCCTGACATTTTTATGGTAATGAATGTATTAATGACATGAAATTTTGTTTTACTCTTAGAAAATTCCCAAACTCAAAACATATCGTTGTTGAAATGAAACCTGAGCTATACAGAAAATGCTTTGCTTTTGGGTATTTGCATTTTGAGTGGTCGGCATGTAAAGTAGAGGAATTTATCATAATAAATAGACGCTTTAAATACCTCGGCTATAATCACAAAGGAGCTAACTGCAGAAATTCTGTTGCTTGCTTCAAATGTGCAAAAGAACATAAAAGTGAGCACTGCCAAACTCAAGAAACCCAAGCTTGTGTAAACTGCATTCGTTATAATAGTAAAATCAAAGATGTTGGCAAGAAAGTTGATATCAAGCATGGGCCTTTCTCTGAAAACTGCCCTTCTCATATTTTTATGAAGAATAGAATTATTTCTCAAATTAATTATGGCTAACTTCCCCATTTCTGTTCTTAAAATTATTCAACTTAATCTTCCTCGTTCGAAAAAGGCTACTCAGCAGCTTGTTTTAAATATAGAAAATTCTAACATTGATGGTGTTGCTTGAAAAAAGTGTTGATTGAAGATCTTCCTCATCCTGCCGATCGTTTGCCAATTCAAATTACCATTGATGACAATTCTGTTGATGATAATTTCCCTGTTGTGTGTTATACAGATGGCAGTAAAATTAATAATCGAGTTGGATTAGCTTATGTCGTTTTCCATCATGGTTTTGAACTGGAATATAAACTCTTTAGAATCCCCAATGAATGCAGTGTTTTTCAAGCCGAATTACTTTGTATTAGTGAGTCAATTAAGTGGATATCTAACAACTATTCGTTAAGTGCCAAATTCCGTATTCGCACTGATTCCCTTTCATCCTTATATTCACTTGGGAATATCTTCTCATGTAACAAATTAATTGTCACTTCTCATGCCCTTCTTAAAGACCTTAATAACAAAGGTGTTGATGTTATTTTTTCTCATGTACGTGGCCATACTGGCAATCTAGGAAATGAAAGGGCTGATTGGTTGGCAAAACAAGCTACAAATCTTCAAGTAATTACTCCAATGATACTGCCCAAGTCATTTTTCAAGAACAAAAGTAGGGATGATACAATACTCAAGTGGAATGAACTATACAGGAATTCTACTAATGCCTCCTTAACTAAACTATATTTTCCTTCCATTCCTCACAGATTGAATAATAAACACTTTCTCTGTAATTTTGAAATTACTCAATTTCTAACTGGACATGGTAAATTCAATTCTTATCTGAAGAGATTTAGATTATCTAGTACAGACTTGTGTTCATGCAGCTTCGGGGGTGAACAAAATGTCGAACATTTGTTGTTCTATTGTTCAAAGCTCAAGGAAGGACGAAAAGAACTTATTTCTAGGTTAAAATCTGTGAATATTACATTTCCTCCCCCTCTTCATGTATTTGTCCAAGATAAAATGGCTTTCTTTTTCTTCTGTAAATTTATCTCTTACGTGTCATCTGTGAATTTGTAAGTTTTTTTTATTATTATTTTGTGTTGTTATTGTATTTGTTTTCTTTTACTTACCTTTGTAAGCCTTGTGTAATACTATGTGGTGCACAAGGAATTTAAAATTTTCAATAAAAAAAATGTCTTGTCAATACTACAGAAGATTAAATCGCGTGACCTAATTCTAAGGATGGAATAGTTTTTGAATTTATTGTCTATGAGTTGACGTTTCTAAAAGCTGCTAATGGTACTTTAAAAAAAACAAGGCATTTACTTATCACGCGTAGGCGATCAGACCTGGACACATATACATCTAAATGAAATAAAACCTGATACTTGTAAACGAGTGAGTGTAATTTCTGTTTTATGATAATACATCACCCTCACATATGTATATATAACGAATTCATTAAACAGAATGTATAGATATGTGCATAATTAAAAAAACCACTTTAAAAAACTTTAAAAACCCCTCCAAAAACCCAATAAATAAATCAAGAAAGTAACTTTAAGTGACCAAATTAATAAACGATTAGTCCGTTAATTTTCAAACCATAAAACATTTCTTACAAATAATTAAAATAAAATAAAAAATAAATAAATAATGTCAAAAATAAGAGAATAAAAAAGATTGCTTTAAATATGCTCTCATCAGAGGGTAAGACGTGCTTAAAAGAATCTTAATTAATCTTTATAATAATATTAATTAAATCAAAAGTCATATTTCTGAAATTAAGCAAGACAAGATATAAGTTTTGAACAGCAAATAATAAAAGTAATGTGAAATGAAATGTGCTTTGTATGTTAAAATTTCTAAATATAGCTCTAACCTGAAAACAATGTAGAATGTCATAGCCACATATTTACGTAGAATATACATATTATCGATCCCTGGCATAGATGAATTCCTAAATTCCCGAATCCAAGAGAAAAAAACTATTTGTGAGGAGGCTAAAGCGAATATCTTCGAAGTGCAAGAACAGAACCAAGAAGACAATACAATCAACGTCGTAAAACTATAAGGTATATCTCCCACATTCTTAGCGTGCCTTCGTGGTGTAATGGTCAGCACACTGAGCCGGTATTTCAGAGGTCCGTGGTTCGATTCCCGGCGAAGGCAGTGCATATTTTTCATGTCTCCTGCTATTAAATAACCTAATGTCTCTACACTGGCGCCCGAACTAAAAGTGTTGTGGATGATGACTCTCCACACCCAGGATTTGGCGACTAGGTCCCCTAAAACCCTAGTCGCCCTTTAAAAAGGGGAGTATATAAGGTATATCTCCCACATTCTTAGCGTGCCTTCGTGGTGTAATGGTCAGCACACTGAGCCGGTATTTCAGAGGTCCGTGGTTCGATTCCCGGCGAAGGAATTGCATATTTCTCATGTCTCCTGCTACTAAATAACCTAATGTCTCTACAAAACTACGAACGAAACAAAAACTACGTTAAAAACTGTGTTAAGGAGGCACATACACCTTAAAACCCTTAAGATCTTCGAATATGCTACTGTTACAAGAATTGGGATAACTTATTTATTTTAGAAGCAATTACTTCTAACATTTTACAGCTGATTATATAATATAGCTGCTTTGGGAATTCGTAACCACACACAGTGTTGTCACAAATATTTTTATAATTTAATTTGTTTTGTGACAAAATATTTTATGCGTTCGCTTTATGTTTCGACCTTGCGTGTACAGTTTAATTCCATATTTAATATATATATTTTATAACATTTGTAAACTACTGTGAACCAAAAATCCTAAGAATTTCATGTTTAATTCGTATTTTATTTGGAGTTGAGTTCATAAAATGTATTTCATTGAAAAAAATCTGTAATGCTTTCATGTATAAAATTTTTTAATATTAAAATATTAATCAGATTTGGGATTCAGTTAGAAGCTAGTGACCATATAAAGAATTCCATGAAATTTCAAGCATGTACCATTAGCCATTTTCAAAATATCATGCGCGCAAGGTGGAAACATGACGTGAACGCATAAAAACTTTTGTCACAAAACAGATTAAATTATAAAAATAACTGTGGCAGCACAAACTTTCTGGTTACTATTTCCTAAAGCAGCTATATTATGTAGTGAGCTGTAAAAAGTTGGAAAGAATTGTTTTTAAAATAAATAAGTTATCCCAATTCTCACAACAGTAACATATTCGAAGATCTGAAGGGTTTTAAGGTTTACGAGATGCCTTCAAAAGCTATGTAACGAAATATTAAAGAACTAACCGTTCATTAATTTCGACACTTATTTTTTTATTTATTTGTTGGTTTCCTGGAAATGGTTTCAAGTTTCCTTTAAAGTTCTTTCATTAAATATTGATTAATTTTTCTGCTTTACAGCAAATTATTTTCTTTAATTACAATTACACACGTATAAAATTATCTTACTTCTTTATATATATAAGAAATATTTTAGTTAAAAATGCTTCTAATTTTTTACGTAAACCATTTTTAAGTACTTGGTAATAACATCGTTATTTAACTTTTTACAAATTCCATTCTGTTTCTGTTCTGTTTATTGAGTTTATAAGCAATCGATTCTACATGACTCCTGCATTAGAACCTATTATTAATGGCTAAAGGTCAATAAGTCAGAAAGTATGTGAAGTGATGACGAAGACTTTGCATGGATCGTGAATCTCTAGTCAATTCTTCACTTGAATTTCTGAGCAAGATAAATAGGCCTAGAACTTCCTGCAGTACGACATAGGAAGCTATAAATCAGTAGAGGATGTCTTGTAACCATTAACGATGTGCACTGAAATACTTCTATTAATCAAATATTCTGTACATTCACAGACAGAGCTTGCATATAATGATTAGAATATAGTAAATGACTTAATAGAACATTAAATAGTCTAATAAACTCTGAAACTACTAATATATAAGCACAGAATGTATATTCTCTGGAAGGTTAAGTGCATACTCCTTATACATTACTTTTTCACGGGTATTTTTAATTGCATGCAGTTTTTACTTCCTTGTACAATGTAAAACAGAAGTAATCGCGAAAAATTGCGGGTACCATATTTCAACTAAAAATATTTATTTTGACCGCTATCGAATGTAATTTAACGATGTTTTTAGTGATATCCTTGCGTAAGGACAGAATAAAAGACTAATTCTCCCCCAATTTATAATAAAACTGATTTAAAATGGATTCTGAAGAGATTTTTTCATGGCGTCTGTGCGTACGTATGTATGTATGTATGTATGTATGTATGTATGTATCTCGCATTACTTAAAAACGAGTAGCCTCAGAAAGTTGAAACTTTGTATATAAGGGCTGCTGTAACATGTAGATGTGTACCTCGCATTTTTGTTGCAATCGACCGGACCAGAACTATATAAACATATGTATATATATATCCAGTCTGTTACTCGGCTCAGAGAGCTCAGTTTCTTTATTCTTATAAGTTTGTAAACTGTGTATTTTTTGCTTTACAAATGATTGAATTATGTTGTTCTTATCTTTCGGTTAAGACTCTTATGCCCTTAGTTAACCTGCGTGCAATAATTGTGAAATTATCAACAATTTAAAAGTTTTTTAAGGGCGTTTAAGCCTAATTTTTGGTTATGATCGAGGCCATATCCGTTTACATTTGAAGCTTGGCAGAATAGTAGATTAGTTGCCAATCTAGAGAAATTAAGCTTCGCAACAAGAAAGTAACGTCTTCTTTTACTATCGCGAATTAAATTATGCTTGATTCATTCTGGAATTATTATTTACGTTATTAGCTGGTTTTTGCGTACAAATTTTAATTGTAATTGTAAAAAGGTTTTAACTGTACTTGGTGGTTTATGTTTTCTATACCTTTCAATTTTTAATGAAAATATTTTGAATTTTTATGTATTTTTGCCTTACCGCGAAGTGAGAACTGAATGAATTAGTAGCACATGCGCATTAGGAAAGCGGCGCTGAATAGTATGAGAGAAACTGTTTCTTTTTTATTTGTTTCATTTCTTTTATACATCGTTTTAAATTATTATAGTAGTTGAATAGAGCTTGTGGCAATTCTTCAGATGCTATAATGTTTGCGCACTCTGAGCTATAAAATGAAGGAGATGTAACGCTGTTAAATGAACCTAACGCCGAAATGTTGGCTATGGTAAATAAATATAGTGAACTTTAAAGATTGTATTTATTCTATTGTTGTTTATGCGCTAAGTATTAGATTTAATTCAAAATTAAAATTCGACGAAGTATTAGATTTAATTCAAAATTCGTTAACTGTTAATTCAGTATGTTTAAATGAAATGCAGTAAAATTGAGTATAATTTAATATTCCATACAAGGAAGTCTTGTGGTGTACACAGATTTTTTTTTCAATAATTTTATAAAGGAATTAATATATTTTACATTTTCTGAACGACTTCTCAGACACATTTACTGAAAATGATGAAACCCTTGAACAATAGAGCCTAGTAATTATTATTTTGATGGCTAAACTATTACGAGATTTAAAACCTTTCATCCCTCTTTTGTCCTCATATTGTCTACTTTGCTTTCTCTCTAAAGATATAGTTTAAAATACAGTTTATCAATTTTTTAAATTTTTATTGCATTCCCGTTGTCAGAATTATCTTATTCCCTTTATTTTATTTACTTATTACATTTACTTTACTTAAATTCAGAGATTTCGTAGCTTTTTAGGTATATGTTAAAACAGATTTCTGTGATTGAAAACTGTGCTTTTGTTTTCTAAATATTTTGCCGTTTTCACATTTTATTTTGCTGACGTTCTTTAGTTTTCTAATTGCGTATTTCTTATTAATTTTTTTAAGCTTTTAGCGTCCATAAAAATGCATACTATAAATTTTCACAATATAAATTTCCTAATTTTCATAAATTTATGCATTGTTGTACTAATTATTTTACTCTACCTAGCAAATTCGTTAAAAAGCAAATTTTATACATGTACCGAATTTTTTATCCCCCTGTACGTATGCAAAAGCAATGATGTGACATAAATTTAAGGGCATAATTAACATAATAGAAATTATCGTATCCCCCTTGCATGATCTCGTAGTGTAAGCAGTTAGCGAATCCTGCAACAGGAAAAACTTAATAATAATTATAGTCATTTCTAATTTGCATCTTTTCTATGCTAATATATGATCTTTGCTGCACAACATCATCCAAACAGAAAAAATTTAAAAAAATGTAAACTAATACTGTGTATAATGTAAAAAGAACTAAGCAAAAATGTTTCTGCGTGATAAATTCACACAGCAACAGATAGTCTTACCATTTTTACTAAGAAAATGTGTAAAAATGTTTAAAAAACTTTCTTCATAATGTGAGATTTGATTAAGGCGCTTCTGTTTCCTATGAATGATTTACGTATTAACTATAATGACATAATTTTAATTCATACTCGTTCCCAATTGCTTAAGAGATAAATCACTGTTTCCCTAAATTAAATTTTGCATCAGGCTTCGGTGCACCCTTTCCATCTTTGCTGCAAATTCCATAGCAAGAAAATAAAATGGTCATCAGAAGGCCTACATTTTATTTTTCCAATCAACACAATAACAACCGCTTGCTCAAAATAAGATGGATTGCTATGAAATTTTATGCAAAATAGGAGAAATTTCCAACCAACTCTCACGCTTCCAAAGAAAGAAAAAGATGAAGAATTGCAATGATTAATGTTTTGATAAAACGGGATTGCATTCATAATGCATACGTCAATATTGAGCATAATCCATCTAATAATTCATACTGCAGTATTTTGTTTTTTTTCCTTAAAAAGATATATTATTCACAAGAATCCATTTTTACATTTTATGCATGAAATGATTTTTTTCTTTTTCTTCAGATAATCATAATTTTCGTTTGCATACGAAACATTTGGGACCAAAAAATCGCATGCTTTGCGATTTTTAAAGCTTAAGAAATTTCTAAACGATATAATAATCTAAGCAATCGGAAATATGCTATACTGAAAGGCTATAAAAATTAGCTCTCAAACTTTTAGCTACTCAGTGTTAATTGAATTTGATACATAATTAATAATAATCTCTTTTTTATTAAATTTACTTCATTCCATCTTACAGAATTCGAAATTTAGGCTTAATCCTAATAATATAATTCGCACATTTTTTTAAGATTTATTTTTAAAATTCGTATTTTTAAATATTTTTTATATATTTTTCTAAAAAACTTTTTGTATTATAAACTATAAAATTTTTAACATCATCTTAAAGTAGATGTATTTCTAGGCACACCTGCAGAAAATTAGTTTCTTATTCAAAATTTCCTAAGATATATATGAATTTACATACTGCCGCATTTTGAAATTTGGCATATTGGTTACAAGCGATAATAACGCCAAATGTGGTTTACGCACTTTGTTAAAATTATTTTAAAATAATGAACGTGACCTTTATTCCTCTTGTGTACAATGAAAAAAAATGCAAGCAAAATAGGTTGCTATAAATTAAGAAGTTCGCCAACTGAATTATTCTTGGCGCAAATTGAAAAAAGTGCGCTAAGATAATGTTTAAAATTTATCCATAAATTTCGCACCAAATTTTACAAAATTTAATATTTAGGCATAATTTGAGACGTAGAATCGAAATGCGAAAATCAATTGATATGTCATATCAGAAAACGTGGATTTTGTATCAAAAGAAATTTGTTATATTAACGCTATGTATAAATCTAATATGCAGCCTAAGTCGCGCTCTCGAGACATGCGAAACGCAATTTGAATTTGGTCAATCGGCCTACTAGAATGAGAGATATAGAACTGGACATTTTTTTTCGTGTGTGTGCAATGTACTTTTACGAAATATACTTTAAAAAAGTTTAAAGGTGTAAAAAATGCCACAAGAACATTCCGCCCCTTAAAGGCCCTCAAAGGATCCACTACACTGGAACTGGGAAAGTAGAAATTTTAGCTTAGCATCTGGAAACTCAGTTTCGTACTAACAACATTCATGATTCAAACACAGAACAGTTAATTTCTGATTTCTACAACAATTACATAGCAAGCCCACACACAGACAACACGATCTCAGTCATGCCGTCGGAAGTCTGCACCTATATTAAAAAACTGAAAAACAATAAGATCTTATGACTCTATCAACAATAGAATGATCAAAAGATTTCCTATCAAGACTCTCCTGTATTTCATCAGGACCATTAGCACCATACTACAGTGGCAACACTTCCCTGCCAGCTGGAAGCTAGCTAAAATAACGCCAATTCTGAAACCCCACAAGTCAGCCTCCTTACCAGAGTCCTACCGACCCATCAGCTTGCTGTCATCGTTGAGCAAAATCACTAGAGTGATTCTACTGACTGGAATAAATCAGCATTTGGAACAAAACAATATAATCATTCCTTATCAGCTTGGTTTCAGAAGCAGGCATTCTACTGCCAACCAGCTGTACAGTTTTGTTGAATTCATCAGTGAAGGCCTACAACAGAAAAAGCAACAGGAGGATTATTTTTTGACATAGCAAAGGCTTTCGATCATGTATGGCTAGAAGCACTCATCTACTTACTACACAACCTGGTTTTCCCTGGTTACATCACAAACATAATTAGTTCCTACCTGACAGATAGACACTTTGTCGTTCAAGTTTCAAACACACTATCTACAAGCAGAACTATCCTCGCAGGCGTCCCACAGGGTAGTTTGCTTGGACCCACTCTTTTTAATATCTATGTGAACGACATTTCTGTCACAGACAACACAACACTAGCAATGCATGCCTATGACACTGCGATCTTTACTCAAAGTGCATTTTTCAGCCCAGCAATACAACGGTTACAAGACTGCATTACATACTCGAGACTTGGCTGAACAAATGGAAAATTAAAATCAGCATTGACAAGACACAGGCAGTCTTGTTCACAACGTAAAGAAAATTCACCAAAAAACTGAAAGTCTATGGAGAAGAAATACCATGGGCCAAGCAAGTCCTTTATCTTGGAGTGATCCTCACAAAAAATCTTACATTCCCCCCACATTCTCTGTTACGCTTGCCCTGTTTGGGCATATTATGTAAGCCTTATAGAGAAAAATTGCAAAAGGTGCAAAATCTTGCACTTTGACAGATTACAAATTCACCTTGGTATGTCCGCAATCGGAAGATACACGAGGAGCTCCGTATCGAAGAACTAAGACATTTCTATTGCCTTCTTGCCCGGAGGTTTTATCATAATTAAAGAAACATTAACAACCCAGATGCCCGGTTTACAATTATGATGTAAATAATGTAAACAATAGCAAGCGGCCAATGGCCACACTCTGTAATAATCTTGAATAATTATGAAATATTTCCTAGCCACGTATATGCACTTTTATTGTATGTATAAATGTTTAATTGCATATCTTTAATCTTAATCTCTTACTAAGCACTGTGGGTTTCACACTTGTTCGTTTTATCTTTGTCTAGCTATAGTTCGACGGCTTCATCCGCGACCATGAGCGCAAACACGCATGCGCCATTCGGACCTAATTATTCTAAAAATAGGGTGGAAGGATGGGGACTTCCCTCCAGCATATCTTTATACGGATAAGAGAAAACTTTCATGTGACTTTTCAAGTCGCAGCAATTAATAACGCCCCTTTTGGACGAGTCTATGTGTTTTGGCAGAATGCCAGCCAGGGCTGCGTTTGAGACGGTCGAACTATACTAAGTGTCATTTCAGGTTAGTCGCCAGCTTTTTCTCTTTCCAGCTTTCCTAGACTGCTGTACATGTCTACGATATTTATCTGTTTTGCATACGCTTCATTACGTTAGATGCATATGATTAATGCTCATTAGTTTCTTACACAATTTATTTAATAATAATAATAATAATAATTAGAATATATTATAAAAAAAGGTTATCACATTGACCAAATAATATGTTATATTTCTCTAAAAGTTACTTGTTCATTTACCATTCGCAACTGCCTATCTGTTCGACAAGGGGTAAGGTTCTTGTCAACCCAGGCACCCTGGAGTTGCACCATTTTATCCGGTAAAGTTTGCAGGATTTTCTTTTGCTACATGGATCCGCCCAGACGGGATAGTGTTTAGTGTCGCTGATTGGCACATCGAAAGACCTGGGTTCCCAACTCGGAGAAAACAAGAGTGTTTGCAAGCAGATAGTGTCTTTGCGGCAAGGGGGCACTCAAAACACACGGCTAGACGAAATCCTCAAGGGAGGATGGTGGGAGGGTAAGAGAGGAGGGATACATTTGAATGGCTCTCCTTAGTGTTTTCATTGAAATGCGATCCGATCAGAACATTTAGGAGGCCCGGCGATATTTAATATGCTTAGACGGATGCACAGGTACCAGCCTTGCTTTATATACTTGTTATAGTATGGTATTTATTTATTCTTCTCTGAGCTTCTGGGAAGTTACTTTTTCTGCTTTATGTCCTTGAATTTGCGTATAAATTATCTAATTACTTTTTAAATGAAAGTCTTCAAAACAACTTTGTATTTTGTATTTCTTTCAATAAGCACTAATTTAAGTACGGAGAACGAACACCAAAATTAAATGCATGTTTGAAAATCGTTTACATTATACTGTTCTCTTCAACTTAAACATTTGTTGCCTCTTAGTTATACAATTTTTCATCAAGTTTGCCTAATGTGTTGAAATTGTTAGAAAAGAGGTATTTATTAAAACTTTTTTATTTTCAATTTATTTCCTAAGCAAATATTTTTCCATAACTTTGAACTTTTATTCAATTCGTATTTTGTCTAGAAATTTTTAAACAGCACCTGCGCTGTTTTTTTCTTAAAAACTATAGAAAATGTTTCACAATATGATGCCTTGCTGAAATCTGGGTGTATTTTCAGAGTTGTGCTTGAATGTTTCGAAAAGGGATGCTTTCTATCCTTTTTCTGTAATCAGAAAAAACTAAAAGAAATAGTCTAAAAGATTTCTGGTCCTGAATTTTGGATTAGGTTTCAAGAAATTACAAACATCATGCGTAAAATTTCTTTTTGGCATCACTATCGCGTTTCACTATAAACTTCAAAAATAAAGAAAATTATCTTTATTCTAAAAAACTACACAGATGGATCTAAGCATACTCACGTGTAGAAGGTTTCTGAATACATTTTTAAAAATAAATGTTGCATGCTTTTTGGGGATTTTAATCAAGAAGAGTGGTGTCACTCTTAAAATATGTATAAGGTATGAATGGTTAGGTGGTCAAAGTATTTATAAATCATTCGCTTTCTTCCAGAAAATCGTTCCTTGTGACTTTTTTATAAAATTAAACATGCTACTTTATTTCGAATTTCCTTTCAATTACTTTAACTAATTATATTCTTTTTCTAACGTTTTGGCTAATTTTATTTGTTATTTGATAAAATCTTCTAGCTATCAACTAAATACATTCGTAATGATTGTTATGAAAAGGAGAAGCGCATTCTTTTCATTACAGATTTAAAATCACTGCTTCGACCACTATTCGAATTTACAAAGCAACTCATTTGTAAAAAAAGGATGCTTTCTTGATTCGGATTTGCTACAGCGACATTGTTCCTTATTAGATTTCTGCTGCAGTTAATCCCATCTTTCAACTGGCCCCCTGCATTTTCTTATGACGTTTAGCAGTGTGGGCTTTCATATCATTGAATCCGGATTCGTATCCCGGAGAAGGCATAGATTCTTACAGATTTCGTTTACCTTTAGCGGGTGTAATGTCGGTAGCCGTATGTAATTCCCATGAACAACGTTCTGCCAGTTACTCTCAAGGAATGTTTAACTAGCAAATGCCTGGCCACTCTAAAAATGTATTTAGAGTATGTGCGATTTTATGAGCCCTCACGGTTAGATAGGTTAGTGCGCATATCTTCACTGCCCAGTGGTGGAGGTAAGACTTCAATTACATTCACTCTATTTTTGCCACACCAGCCGAACAATAGTTAAGATCTTTGAATGCTGGTAATTTATCCTACTTTGGGTTAGAAGCGATGTGAATGGACTGGCTGCGTGGTTGGTTGCTTTTCGTGGTTTTACCCATGTGTAACGTGAATGTGAAGCAGTTTCCCTCAAAATGTTCTGACAAAAGCATCTTTCATCTTAGGAAGATATCCCGCATGGCTTTGCCATATTTAAATAACCTAACCTAACGAAACCACTCTATTTTTTATTGACAGGGAATGGAATCTCGCCACCCTATACTCCTCATGCCTTAATGACCAACCTCTTGGGTAGACTGAGAGCTTTTGTATGACTGCATTTTAAGTTTTCCCATTCCGCAAGGATAACAGAGTTAAAACTTTCTTTGCCGTACAACACAGCTGAGAAAAGGAATTTTGTTTCAGTTCAGCCTCTTTCAAAGCATGTCCTTGAAGCCTCTCAACACACATAAGCCCTCACATATATAGTTCTACTTATGTATAATACTTTCAGGTCTCACATATATAGTTCTACCTATGTATAATACTTTCAGGTCTATTTTTATAAGGCTTATATTCATTTTATATGGTTTAACAGGATTTCGAGAAATGTCAAGTTCTCTTTTTTTCGCGTCCTTATTTTTTTCTAACATAATTATTTCTTTTAAAATCTTATTCTGAGTTGCACAAAGCATGTTCTCCAATTTAAGTTAACGGATTCTTTTAAACTTCTGAAGAACTTATGTTGTTGTACTATAAAGTATTATTTTATTTCACCTTAACAACAAAATTTCATATTTAGGTTTTAAAGAGAATTCCAGGTTTCCGCAAAAAATTGAAATGTTTATTGTCAAAAAACTAAAAAGATAAAATTTAATTAGTAATACGCGTAGGTTGTAGAGTCATTAGGCATTTTGAAGCAGGAATCTCGAAAAATGAGCAACGCCTTCACTGGTACTCGAACCACGGACCTCTGGAATACGCTCCCAGAGTGCTGACTACAACACCACGAAGGCAGGCGAAGAAGGCGGGAGAAACACCTTACATACTCCCCTTTTTAAATAGCGACTGGGATTTCGGGGATCCAGTCCCCAAATTCTGGTGTCGGAGATTCATCATCCACCACCCTTTATAGTTCGAGCCCCACTGTAGAGTTATTAGGTATTTTGAAGCAGGACTCGTGAAAAATCAGTAACGCCTTCGCCGGGACTGGAACCACGGACTCCGAGCGTGAGGACCACTACACCACAAAGGCATGCGAAGAAGGCGGGAGAAATACCTTATAAGGTAAGTCACACTGCGTAAAGGAACTGTACGCGTGCGTATATTTCTTTTTAACTTCTGGGTTTACCTTTCAAATTTTTAGTGTAATATTTGCATGAATACCTTGAAGTAATAAAACAAATTTTCGAGGTGGAAGATACAGTTTGACATTTGAGTGTATATCTTCACGCATTACGCTTGAACACATTCGATTATTTTAAATTCTTCTTTTCCTTGCCACCTTTTACAGTAAATTCAAACTTTTATTTCGAAATGTCTTTAGTGTTATGGATTTCCTTTATCCTTAAAATTTCTCAATAAATTTAAGTATTTGAATAGCATAAAGATGAAGTACTCAACCTACATTCATAAGATATTTATAAAATTTCACTTGAAAGCTGTTTTATGTGTATAGCAAATATTTAAAATTATGAATAAGGAAAAACAACAAAAAATGCAAACAAATCATCATAAACTTCGCATTTGCGTGAGTTTACTACAATAATCTTTGGAAGCAAGCTGGAAATATTACGTATATTAAATGTTTCATATATACCTTATGGAAGACGAAGCTTTTCTTTAATGTTGGAACGGCCCAAATATGCAACCCTAGAAATATGGAATTTTCGTTGGTAACAAATATTTTGAAAGAGACAACCTCAATTCCTTTCCTGCCGGTTCCTTCGTTCAAAAAACCTTTTATATTCTATAAAACATTAAAATTGTTCTTGAAGTGTCCTACCTTCTGTTGAAGGTCAGGTACTACAATATTTTGATAAACTTGCAGGAAGTATTAACGAAACTGCAATCAGCATTACATTTAGATATTTATTGGCTACTTACGTATTTGTGCATTTACTTTAACAGAAGATGCCGAATGTTCAGAATGCGCCATATTCTGGGAAACTCATGCATATCAGTTCTTTAGTTTTAACAAAGTGTATCGCCATTTTCGTATGCGCTGTTTCGGTGCATTCCATGCTCCAAAGGCGAACATAGACAAATGATAATACTTTCTTGTCCTAAGAGCTAGTTTTGAAATATACATTTGCGATATCTGTCTCACTGGAAAATATTGTCGGTAGGTATTTTGCCCGTCCTTTCTGCATGCCTTCGTGGCGGAACTGGAAGCACACTTGATGCGTATTCGAGAAGTCCAAGGTTCAAGTCCCGGCGAGGGCACTCCTAATTTTTCACGTCTCCGACGTCAAGAAAAAACCTAATGATTCCACAAGTTGCGCTCTAAGTAAAAAGAAAGGGGGTGGATAATAATTTTTTACCACCAGGATTTGGCGATTGGGTCTCCTAATCTCCAGTCGCCCTTTAAAAGGGGAGTATGTGAGGTATTTTCTCCCTCCTTTCTGCATTTCTTCGTGGTGTAATTGCAAACAAACTCAACGCATAAGATATTTTCTTTCTAATTTCCACCTGCATTCGTGGTGCAACTGGAAGCTCACTTGACGAGTGTTCAAGAGATCCAGGGTTCGCGACCCGGAGAGGGCACTGATCATTTTCCACGTATCCAACTTCAACAAAACCTAATGACTGTACAGTGTAATAAATTTTCTACAGGAATACGATATATTGACTCAAAATTACTAAATAGAACAATTGGTTTGACGTTATTTTAAAGCAATCGCTATGTAATTTCCAATAGAACAAAACAAGTTTTTAGATAAATACTTAATCAAATAGTAAAATATATCCGTAATAAATAACTTTTTTGTAACTGGCAGTCATCACTCTCTTTCTTCTGTAAAAAATTGCTAAATTGTACTTACGTGTTACGTTAATACATAAGTACTATTTTATATATTGATTTTTTACATTTTATATTTGCACATTATTAAATTAGCTACCATAAAAGCAAAGTTAGTTTCATTCAAATGTGAAGCTCTGGTCGCTGATTATTAGGTTAACCTGGTCTATATGGGGTGCCACAGGATTCTGCATAGAAGTATTCGTGAATTTTTGTATATGTAAAAGCAAATATGAAATTTATTTATCCAACCGAAGTACTCCTGACTTATTTCTTTACTAGCGGAAGTACGCGGTGTTAGTTAAACTAAATTAAGAGTAATGCATCTACAATAAAGAGAACGATACCGCTGTAATTCTCCTCTAATAACGATGCCAAAAAATGCGATTTGTAGTCATACATTTTTCAGTTTGATGTGATATAGAGCCCATATAAATCATTTCGATAGAAAAATAGGCTAATTCTCTCTCATTATATCAGCACCAACGGCACGCAGATTTTAATGATTTTCGTCTTTCTACTCAAATGGTCGTACAAAATACAAATTCCATTCAATATTTTACCTGTATTTAATTTTAGTCGACTAAATGTGGCAAAACGTTCATCAAAATTGATCAGAATTTAATATCGCGAGCGAACAAACAAACACAAAAACAGACATTTTTCTCGATATATATAAATTTTGTAAGACTTAAAAATTTTTTGTTCACAAACTCTACGATTTCAAAGCGAACATTAGCAACACTTTTCGAAATAAAGCATTTTTATCTCCAACGCCCGAGACTGTTGCCACTCGGAAAAATGAGTGCGAAAATTAGCGCTTTCAGAGTTTTTGATTAATATTTCGCTTGATTAAAGTCGTACGAAGATGAAAACAATCGAAATGGCTTCCCAGGAATTTTTGGAATCGGAATAAAGTATTTAATGTTTGGTAGTGCTTTTTTTATTTTAAAAAATTTGTTGTTAAAATTGTTACAAATTTCGAAATTTTTTATTAACAAACTCTAGAATTTGAACACAAGCAGCGGCAACAACTTTCGAAATAAAGCAGATTTTCATGTCCAGCTTGCGAGACTCTTGCCACTCTGAAAAATAAGGGCGAAAATTACCGTTTTTGCGAATTTTTAATTAATATATGTGTGATTGTAGCTACTTTTTCGGGACAAAGTGGATATCGACCTTTTCCAGGACCCAGAAAAGAATAGTAGAAAGTTGTGTGACGATAGCTAAAATAGTGTTTCAGTTATTAGAGGACAAACAAACAGACTTTCTTCCTTATATATAAAGACTGGAAGAAGTTCCCCAGTTAAGTTAGATTGAGAGGAATGCATCTAACAACAGAGAGAACGATACCGCTATAATGCTTCTCTAATAACGATACAAAAGCAAAGATTCATAGTCATACATTTTTCAGTCTGATGCGATATGGAACCCACATAAAACATTTCGATAGAAAAAATAACAAATTCTCTCTCATTATATCAGCAACAATGCCACGATTAATTAATGATTTTCATCTTTCTAATCAAATGATCTTAAAAACTCGAGTTCCATCCAATATTTAACCTATATTCAATTTTAGTCGATTAAATGTGGCAAAACATTTATCCTAATTGATCAGAAATCAATAATGCGAACAAACACACAAACAGACATTCTTCTTTATAAATGTAGATTTTGCAAAACTTAGAAATTTTTTATTAACGAACTTTACCATTTGAAAAGCCAGCAGTAGCAACACTTTTCGAAATAAGCATTCTTATATCCAACGCGAAAGACTGTTGCCACTCGGAAAAATGAGTACGAGAATCAGCACTTTCAGAGCTTTTAATTAATATTTTGGCTGATTAAAGTTCGCATTAAGATGGAAATAGTCGAAATGTCTTCCCACGAATTTTTGGAATGGAGAATAATGTATTTAATATTTGGCAATGCTATTTTTATTCGACCGTAAAACTTAGAAATTTTTTATTAACAAGCTCTAGGATTTGAAAGCGAGGTGTGGCACCAACTTTCGAAGTAAAGCAGATTTTTCATCTCCAGCTTGCCAGACTGTTGCCACTCGGAAAAATGAGTGCGAAAATTATCGTTTTTCCCAGTTTTTAATTATTTTCTCTGATTTTACCTAGATTTTTTCGAAAAAAGTAGACTTTGACGTTTTCCAGGACACAGAAAAGACTTGTAGAAAGTTTGGTGACAATAGCTATAGTAGTAACTGAGTAATTAGAGGTTAAACCAACAGACGTTCTTCTATATATGTATAGATAATCGTTTACCAGTCAGTGTAAATGTTTGAGTAAAACAGTAGTTTTTTAATTCAATAAAATATGAATTCAGTAAAACCGATAGCAAATATGGAAGACAAACATCACATGATCAGATGTCACAGTCATGTGATATGTGTTTTTACAGTGCGTGTAGTCCGTCCGATTATGTGATCGAAATTAAATTTCCTGTAAACAGTCATTTGAAATTATACAGCAAGTTTAAAAATTAAAATATATTTAATTTGTATTATATTTATGTGTTCCATCTTACGGAATGAAAGTATTGTGTAGTAGGCACGAATGAACGGAATTTCAGTGCACTTCGGAGATTGACAGTCAAAACAAAAGATTTTAAAAAAATCAGAAATCCCACCAAAGTAAGCAAATCAACGAAATCAATATTTCTTACTATTACAAAACAGAAATACTACCACATGCAAATCGTATTTCTTCCTTCTGCATAATTAAGTAATCTAGAGTAAAATCACAATAACAACTCTGCCTCTATAGCTTTGGTAATAAGTAATAAATATACGCAAATAGTGAGCTGTAACGAAACTCCTAACAGTGTACATAGACGGCAACAAGAAGAAGTCTAATCGGAATGAGGCTAGAAATCAATAAAGGATAGATACAAACTTGCAAGGAAAGTTACAACAGAATCTCGAATAAACTCCATTGAGGATTGTTCATCAGGGAGGCAGGCGCCGTTAAGTCGAATGCTTATAACAGCGAGTTACAGTTTGGCCTTTTATCGCAGATAGAATAAAATGTTTTATTTTTCAAAGGAAAGATTCAAAAGAGGAAAGTTCAGTCGAACATTTAGATCCGTCTGATAATAGTTTTTTTAATAAATCATCAATTTTTTTCATGATCTGATTTCTTCGAATGTCTTAAATTTTAAAAGGAATGCTTATTTGTTACCAAACAGATGAGTTTATTGAAGAATTGCAATTCTAAACAAAAACGTATTAAGATGATTAGTCTAAGGTGAAATAGTGTTTTACTCAATGCACACCGATCTGGTTTTAAAAAAAAAAGCCTACAAAATGTTTTTCTTGTTTTTAATAATCTTTTTCATTTTTCTAATGAACTGTATAAGTAATTTTCAAAAGCATATAAAATATCATTGCAGTAAAATTGCCTGAAATTTTAAACATTATAAAAAGTTTATAGGTTTAAAATTTGAAACCGAATCCGTGTACATATCCATTAACATTATTTTATATGTGAAAACAAACTTATATATTTTCAATTTTCTCTTTATTTTATTTTAAACGTTTTCTGATTTATTCCCAATATACAGATTAAAATACTTAATTTTTAGATTACATTTCTTAAAACCCATGTAATATCGTCAAAAATGCACACATGTTAAATTAGTTCCTCGAATTTCACAATGGAATTAAAAAATTTTTATAACATACTTCATATTCTCTGACTGAAATGCTCACAAAAAATATTATTTCCTTCGAAACTTAGTTAAGCCTTGAAATGTCAGTCTCTGTTTACATTGCTTGAAAAAACCTTAATAAAACGAAAATAATCCATTATTATTACTTCCTTGTACGAAGTAAAGGAAGTATTGCAATTACAAAAGATTCCGGGTACCATATTTATACATACGTACCTACGTACTGATTTAAAACGGATTTTGAAAAGATTTTTTCATGGCGTCTGTGCGTACGTACGTACGTATGTATGTATGTATGTATCTCGCACAAATCAAAAACGAGTGGCCTCAGAACGTTGAAATTTTGTATGTAGGGCTGCTATAACAGGTAGATGTGCATCTCTCATTTTGGTTGCAATCGGCCACACCAAAAGTATATAAATACACTCATGTCCATAAATTAAGGATAATGCAAAATCAGGCAAAGGAAGAGTTAGATGCAAAGCAAATTTGACTTATTTGTAAAGCTTATTTATTAAACAAAAGGTAAAGAGCAAAAAACGATGCTATATGTTTGATATTATTAAAAAAAATAGCGATTTTTTCTCCCTGGAGCAAATTGCAAAAACACCTATTTACAAAAAACCAATAATACATTGTATGTCTCTAAGACGATGCAATACAGTCCGTACAACGCTTAGGCATGCTGAGTATCAAATTATCGATCTGATCTTGGGGGATATCACACCACTTAAAAAGCAATCCTCTCCAAAGTTCCGTTAGACATGTAGGGGGAGGTTGACGGGCTGCAACTCGTCGGCCAAGCGTGTCCCACACGTGCTCTACTGGATTCAAGTCCGGTCAGAATGCTGGCCAGTCCATACGGGTGATATCCTCCGATTGAAGGCATTCGCTTACGATGTTTGCACGGTGAGGACGGGCGTTGTCATAAATAAACACAAATTGTGCGCACATGACGCCCCGACGCAAACGTACATATTGTTCCAGAATAACGTCCCGATAGATTTGGCTTGTCATGGTTCCAATTTGAACATGCAGATCAGTTCAGGAACCCAGAATAATTTCCCCCCCCCAAAGAGCACTCCTGCACCACCGTAACTCTGTCGTTCAATGATGTTTTTCTGATGGTAACGGGTACCTGAAGCTCTCCATATGAACGTCCGGCGAGAATCGGACTGCAAGCTAAATCTGGACTCGTCGGAAAACATCACACAAGATGTGTGCAGTGATTTTACAGGTGATATACATTCACGTTTGTGAAAATTGCAACACCAAGAAGGAATCGTCATAATTGAATGCAATTTAATACACAGTTGAGTGGTAGTGGTACAAATAAATGATTAAATGTTCAAAGCAAACAAACAAGAACAAGAGATCAGAATCAGTATTTTGTGTGGCCACCACGCGCCGCAATAAGTGCTGCTACA